>PVJO010005304.1:0-100050 GCA_004026905.1 Hystrix cristata | reverse complement strand
CTAGAAACATTAGCAAGAGCAATAAGGCAAGAGAAAGAAATAAAAGGGATAAAGATAGGAAAGGAAGAAGTTAAACTATCATTATTTGCAGATGACATGATACTCTACATAGAAGACCCCAAGAATTCCACCAAAAAACTTCTAGATTTAATAACTAAATTCAGTTGCGTAGCTGGATACAAAGTCAACACCCAAAAGTTGAACAAATTTTAAATGAATGACTTCGTTAGATATCTTCCCTCTTCCCCTCAACAAAATCTTATCCGTTTTCTACCAATGATATACAAATGATGAGCATCTTTCTTTGATGAGGTTTTAACCTTTATTCAGGGTGGTCTTTTCTTTTCAAACATTTTAAGTAGTAAGATTTACTGTGTATATTTTATGCAGAATTGCATTACAAATATGTTTTTAACTGTGTTTTTTTTTTTTTTTTAGTCTTTAAGTCTCATGCCAGTTCTCATATGATACAGAAGTTTTCTCAAAATACTCACCAGGGGAATAAAGCAGTTTACGGTCAGGATGGTTGGCCTTTTTGTGTTCTAGGAAATAATTTATTTTGCATAAGCCTGTGGTCAGATTATGTTATGCATGTGCAGGCTGGATTAAACATCAAGTACTATACTTGTACATTCAGTGCTAGTACATTTACTTTATAGATTTGTTTGGATTTTTGTCATGTAGAATACTGCCTTGGCCATCATAATGTGATCTGTATCTGTGTACCTTCTTTTGTCATGTTAAAAATATTTAAATAAAACATTTAGTAAACATCAAAAAAAAGGGAAAAATATTAGAATATTTGAATCCATTAAGCAAAAAAAAAAGGAAAACATAAGGCTTGGGGCAAGTTCATCCTAATCTATGTAGATACAACCTTTTTCTGCCTTCTTGCCAAACCAGAATCATTTTCCCGGTCTGTTTCCACCTCTGTCCTAGCCTGACACATCTCTCTCTTCACCTTTCCTCCTCTGCCCACACTGTCTTCACTGTCCTTGGGTATCTCTTATGGTCCCTTTCCCACACTCAAGAACTTGATGTGGCCAGGCACGGTGGTGCACACTTGTAATTCCAGCACTTGGGAGGCAGAGGCAGGAGGATTGCCATGAGTTCGAGGCCAGCCTGGACTACATAGTGAGCTCTAGGACGGCCTGAACTACACAGCAAGACCCTGTCTCAAAAAAAAAAAAAAAAAAGTATGCTTTAGGATAAACTGTTAAGCTCACTACTCAAGTTGATCTAAAATACTGTAAAGGAAGCCACTTTTTCCCACATAGTCTTCACGTTCTGTCTCTCCCTTCCTTCTTATGCTTTTCCCTATGCCCAGACAACCTCAGTTTTACAGAGCAAAAAAAATCAACCCATATTTTAAGGTCCATTTTATCTGGATGGTCCTTTTGTCTTTTCAGCTTTGGATGTACCACATCTCGGCTGTTGCCTTGTGCCAAACAGACACACAATAAATGTATATTGAATCTCATTCTTGGAGTCACTGACTGCTGTTGAGTTCTGCTACCTGTGGTTTGGAATGAAGGCCGTAAGTTAGGAACAAGAACCTGCTACTTAAATGTAAATTATTAGCTGTAGCTAAAGGAGAATTTATGTGTCTCAAATCCAGAGCTCATGCTACAGTTTGATACCAAGTTTTCACCTTCATCTTGTGTTACTTTAGAACTAAAATGTCCCCCCAGCTTCTCAGGTTTGTGGAAATGATTGAATTATGGGAATGTTATACTTAACAGTGAATTCATCCACTGATGAATGTTCATAACTAAATATGCTGTTAGGAGGTGGGATCAGAAGAGGCAGGTCATGGGAAACATGATTTGGAAGGTTATATCTCTCTCCCTGGTTCTGACCTTCTCTCTGTGCCTGCTGGCTACCATGGGCTGATACCTTTTCTTCCACCATCCCTCTCTGCCATCCTGTTTCTGCCTTGGAGCCGGCCGGACATGGACTAACCATGAGCCAAAGTAAACCTCTCCTCTGTAAGTTGTGAGTGTTGGGTGTTTTGTCCTAGCAACAAGCAAAATAAATAAAATAATCTTCCAATCAGAATCTCACCATTTCCATGGAGAGTTCAGGATATTTTAAATAATTGAGGGCAATTCTAAGTATTGTAACTAAGAAACCGTATTTAGTTCTACAGGATTCAGAGTCAAGCCCTTAGAGAATATTAAAGGAACTATTTCCCCACATCCACAGATTGGTGGTGGAGATTCTGCATATGAAAGTAATGCTCTCTGTCACCATTAGGTTTTTAGCATAAATCATAGTGAGTAAAATGCATGGTTATGCCCTCTAATTTAATAACACTCTTGAGGAATAAACATGAATGGTCACATAAATCCAGGAGACTGCATTATATTGTCTGCCTCCAGAATGGATCTTTGCATTTATTTCTGTCACTGTGGAACATTTTCCATCTTGCTCCTTCCTGAAACAATTTTTATCATCCAGATACTTTTTCTACAATATAGCTTTGATATCTCTTTAAAAGAGCTGTGAGTGTACCATAATGAGCACATCAAAAAAGAGAAGAGCGAACACCTACAATCTAAGGTCAGGCATTGTGCAGGCCATTTCCACTGCACGTGGAGCAAAAAGTAAATAGAAACAACAAGGCAGCCACTTTGGAGGCTATTTCAAAAACAAATTTCTCTTGCATGACCATTTATTCCACTTAAGCAGAAGCAATAATGGGGCAAATTAGCAATTTAGTGGCAGAACAGTAGCCAACAGAATCTTATTAGAGAAAGAGAGTGTCCTGTTCTGGGAAAAAGGGTAGATGAGGTTTATAAATCTGTGTGAAAATAGATTCCACTTAGTATCTTATTCCATGATAGCTACAATTCTTGCCTTAATGCAAAAAGATCAGCATGTATAAAAAAACACAAGAACCAGGGACAACAGGACTCTTGGGAGGTAGGATGCTTGCAAATAAAAGATCAAATAATTTTCATTGTAGGCTCTATAGTCCAGTTACATCAGAATTTAATGGTAGAATTAATGTAACCATAAACTAAGTTTCTGATTTTTAAATATTCTGTTACATTATAGCGACAAATAAAATGTACTCATATGTATAATTACAAATAAAATGTACTCATAATTCCATGACTTCAACAAATCAGATTTCATTTGTTTGGTCATTATTCCATCATAAAAATATATAATTTTAACTTACCTTCGAGCATGCTATGGTAAAGAAATACTTGATATTTTAAATCAATACAAAATTCTCAGAATTTTTTAACCCCACCATTTTTTACATGGAGGATGTTTAGATTCTATTTATCAATAAATGTCTTCCAAATTATAGCAACATTAAATGCCATTAAGCCAACATAATTCTTTGATCATCGTCCTACATCACATGGATAAACAGTTTGCAGTTTTTCATTTTTCTTACATCTTGTTTTGTCCATACACATGTCACAATACAAATTTTGTTCACTGACTTTTTGGTCCCCATCAACTTTAACAATCAACATTTTGCCCCTGCGACTTAAGTGACTATTATTTTTCCAAATCTAATGTTCTTAGATGAAGTTCTAGCTACTATCACTTAATTTTCAGGTTATCATTTCCCCTAAGTCTAAATTTTACTAATAATGCACACAACAAACATTACTGTGTCTCAAATGGTAGAGTCAAAATACTATTTTATTTTCACATACTTTACCTAATAAGACTTTCCGTTTTTATGGAGAGATGTGTAGGTGACCAAGTCCAGTAAAATCCAGTTTCTTCAGTGGTTTCTGTGAGCCTCCCTCAGCTTCCCATTCAGACACTGAGGGGCTTAACTTGTGTCTCTCCAGTGGGAAAAAGACAGCCAACGAGTCATATTTTTTTGAGTTACTTCGAGTCAGATCTTGCATCTAAATTAGAGTAACATAAAGAGTATACTAGCAAGATTCATCAAAAGAGAGGAAACGTGAAGATCCTGTATCTAAAAAAGTAAAAGAATAATACCTGAATTGAGACCTGTCTGAGATGCCAGCATGTGGAGATACTGCTCCTATAGGCTTCTTTTTCCCTTCGTGGTAAGAACATGTAATATGAGATCTTCTTTACAAAGTTTTTATAAGGACAACGCTGTGCAGAAGGTCTCTAGAAACAGTTTATACTGCATTTATACACTGAGCAGCAGTTTCCCATTTCCTCTCCCCCAGCTCCAGGCAACCACAGTCTATTCTTCTTCTGTGAGTTTATTTTAGATTCCAAATGTGAGATCTTACAGTATTTGTTTTTCTGTGTCTGGCTTCTATCACTCAGCATGGTGTCTTCCAAGTTTCATTTATGTCCTTATTTTTTAAGACCCAATAGTATTTGTGTGTGTGTGTGTGTGTACACACATGTATGCATATGTATTTATCCATTCATCCATCAGTGGACTCATACCTTAACTCTATATCTTCACTATTGTGAATAATGCTTCAATGAACATGGGAGTGCAAATACCTGCTCAAGATCCTGATTTCAATTATTTTAAATATATATTCCCAGAAGTGGGATTGCTGGATCACATCTTAGTTCTACTATTAATCTTTTGGGAACCTCCATGCTGTTTTCCTTCATGGCTGCACCAGTCTACATTTCCACCAATGGTGTAAATGGTTCTAATTTCACTACATCTTCACCAACACTTCCTACCTTTTGTTATTTTGGTAACAGCCATTCTAACAGGTCTGAGATAATGTCTCACTGTGGTTTTGATTTGCATTTCTCTGATGATGAGTGGTGGTGAGCTTGTTTGCATATACCTGTCAGCCATTTGCATCTCTTCTTTGGAGAAATGTCTATTCAGATCCTTTGTCCATTTTTAAATCAGGTTATTTCTCTTTTGTTGTGGAGTTGGAGGTTACCCATCTCGTCTGCCGGGAGCTTTCTCACTTTGCTTTTCACCTTTAGGTCTATAACTTGTATGGAGTGGAATAGGTGCACTTTTCCTTCTTCTAGGTGGCTGTACAATTGATCCAGCATCCTCCATTTAAAAGACCATTTTGCTTCCACTGCTCTGTGAAGCCACCTTTGTCACAAAGCAACTGTTCTGAATGCATCTGTATTCTGAGCTCTGCACTCTTCTCCATTCATCTACATATTTCCTCTTTTCTTGCACCAAAAGACAGAATCTTATTCCCTACAGCATTGTGGAAAGTCTTCCCAAGCCCTGAAACCTTGTACTACTTTACAGTGACTTGGTTATTCTCAGTTCTTAGTGTTAGTAGATACTAACTTCCTTGATTCTTAAGACAAAATTCTTTTAACAGATTTACCAGCTAGGCAATATTAGCTTCATTGCATGTTTATTTATGCTCTGCTAAATACCCACAAGATAACAACTCTTTGCATGGTAAATGTTAATGATGAATCTCCTGCTCCCAGCACCACAGCACATGGAGGATGGACCAATCACTAGGGCCTGGGCTTTGGGATGAGACCCATCCTAGCTTTGACTATTACCAGATGTGTCTCCCTGTTTTGTTTTGTTTTTTAATTCCTCTGAGTTCAACTCCTTGTTATAAAATATCATTATCATACTGTCTACTCATTGGATTATAGAAGGATTTTTAAAGATACTGTACAGATAAAGCTGTTGCATATTACCCAGGACACAATAAGTTCTCAGTTATTAAAAATGAGAGCCACTATTATTATTTCATGGTGAATTTGTTACTTTCTACCCAGCCAGGATTAAGTCAGTGAAAAATCACCAGTTTTATCTTGAGTCTGTGAGCACTTTTCTGAATTAGACACATAAAGATGAATGTATTTTTCCTGCCCATTTCACTATGACTTGAGTGCATGACTATATGTCAACCAGTAAGCACACATTTGCCTTTGGGTCAATTCCCAGAGTTCTTTTTTATAATCATCAAAGTGAAAGAGATAGCAACAGCCAACTGTCCAGGCTGAGCCAGTAGGAAGAGGCTGGGGACCTGCCACTCACCATCCTGAACCTTTACACATTTTTGAGAATTTGCTCAACTTTGTACATCATTTTTAGGAAAAAGCTGAAACCAAACTGTCCTACACAACTGAGGAGGTGGGTAAACTGCTGGAGTCTCTGAGCACTCTTGGTTCTTAGGAATTGCTGACAACAGGGCCTGTGCATTTGTAGCTGCACTTTTAACCCATTTTGCCCAGACAAGACTTTCCTTCTTGGTTCCTCCCTGGCACCCTGCTGAGCTCCTCAGCTCCAGTGGACATGGGAGATCTGCCACTCAGCTGCTTCCAGAGTGTATTACATTTCTCCACAGCAACACCTTGTTTCCCACAGCATCCCACTGTGGCCCTTTCTACCCCTTGTCTAATTCCACTGATCTGCGCTCAGTAGGAGTGCACCTCAGCCCAGGGTCTTCTGCGGCTCTGATCTGAGCCATGATCTTGCTGTTTGCTATAGTCACAGGAAACCCAAGTGTTGTTTCTTGAAGCCACCAGAGACCACAGAAGACAATCCCAGGCTCAAGTTGAATAGGACCCTACCCCAAAGTACACTAGTGCTATAGGACCAACAGTTTGGCATCCAGCTTGTTGGAGGCATAATTTCTTTATGATTTTTCTTGTGAACATTTTGTTTCTGAAGCAATTATGATCATTAGACTAATAAGTAGAAAATAAAGAGACAAAAATTCAGTCACTTATAAAAGTCGTCTGTGTAAAGGCTGGTCAGATCTTTGACCAATTTTAAAGCAGGCAAGATTTTGCATTTGAATATACTTGAAATAAAAATGTGTCTCCTACAGTGGACGTAGATATGCTTTTCTTGTTTTCTTTGCCAATGGCATAATTAAGAGCTTGCACCTGTTACTTTTCTTGAATTGATTCAACTCAATGAGCCCTGCTTCATGACTGTTTCTTTGTACTTAAGATGCTCCAGCACGATCATTCCTCTTGCTTTGCAAACAAAAGGCTTTCTTCCTGACAAAGAAACATGATTAGTAAATGCTTTTACTGCACGTATCTGACAACTTAAATTCAATGCATACAGTATTAAGATGATTTTTTTGTTTTTTGTTGCTGTAACAAAATACCTAAGACTGGGTAATTTAGCAACAATAGAGGTTGAGTTAGTTCAGGGCTTGGAGGCTGGGGAGTTCCAAGCACATGGTGCCAGGATCTTGTCAGCATCTGGTGAGGGCCTTAGTGCTGAATCCTAACATGGCCAGGGTGTCACAGGTCAGAGGGCAAGTACTGGGACTAAACCCAGCAAGGGGAAATTTAGATAAAATATTGTATATTCTGCTTTATGTATTTCTATTATTTAAAAGTATTACCTTTGTATATGAAAACAAAGCAAAAAATTTAAGGGCTTTTGATCTAAAGAATAAAGTCCAAACTTTGAAGTCATGCTGGCCCCTTCAGAGCCCAACAAGACCAGATTTGGACTCATCTCCCCTAGCTGGTAACCAGAGCAAACCTCTCTACTGCCTTCATGCACTGTGGCTTTGGGACACACCCCTGGGTTTCGGGATGCTAGAGGGTCTTCTTGTGAAGAAACAGAGTCCCAGAAAAAACTTCCTATTACTCATGTATGCACATGCAGTGCTCATATAACACTCGTATAATGCCAAAGGGAGCTGGCTGCCCCACTGCTCTGGCATGGCCATCAGGTGACACCCCCACAGGGGACCTCTGCTTGGCTCCTGAAGGCCTTCATCTTAAACATAAGCAGAAGGGAAACTCTGAATGCAAAACCAGCAGTCAAGAAAAATAGAAAGAAGGAACCGAAAAAAGACAGAGAGCATTTTATTTTTCTATATTTTCATTTTGAAAATTATTTCATAATTGCAAAAATATGGCAAAATTCTCTCATAGGCCTTTCATTCATATTCTCCAAATGTTAACATGTCACATTTTGATATCAAAATCAGGAAATTAGCATTGATATATACTACTGTCTAATCGAAAATCCTTCTCCAAACTTCAGCCATGGTTCCATCACTGTCATTTTCTGATCCAGAATCTAATTGCTTTCACTTCCTTCACTCTTCAGCCTCCTCCAATTTGAAGACATCCTTTGTCTTTAATGACTTTGACACTTCTGGAGGGAAAAGTAGGATGCAAGTACAAATGCAAGTGAACTTATGTCCTTCTGTGCTCACTTTGGCAGCACATATATTAAAATTGGAACTTATGTCCTTCTACTTGTATCTCTGTAATGCTTCCTCCATGTCTAATTTTTGGTAAAATGCCACAGATGCTATGATGTGTCTTTCTTACCAATTTTACCATTTTTATTTCATTTTATTAAGTACTAATATGGCTGCTGAATGCTGTGAGCATAGTACTTTCTATAGTTCTAATGGATACCATGGAGTTCGTAAACACATCTTCTCATTTGGGTTTCTTGCTGATTAAGAAAAAACAAAGCCTTATACATACAGCACACATATATACACACAGGTGTGCATACACACACACACACACACACACCCCCCACACACAAACTAATCACATGACCATATGCCCAAGTAGACTTTTTTCAAACCAAGAGCAGAAGAGAAGTAAATATTTTTTTTGTCTTACATGAAATTTCATTGGGACATACTATTTTAAAATTTTAATTTAATCTTCTAAATGTTAACTTAGAAATGATATGTAAATCATATTCTAAAATAAGGCACCACAGAGATTATTATAGATATGCTTTATTTAACTTTCAATACCAAGAACAAAGCTGTCAGTCAAAAACAAATAGCTAACTGGCAACAAGACTTTGCCATCTACTGTTTAGTATTTTGTTCCAAACCAGTGGTTTATTTTTGCTACACTGAGGGAAACGACCAGACTGACGATGAAATATTCTTCCGTCTCTTCAATCCATACCAGTTCTGCACGCACGCTTCCTTCCACATCCTTGTAGTCGATATAGTATGTCTGTCCCAAGAAATGAGGACCATCTGAGGGGCAGGCAGCCAGCCTCATGTGGACTACAGAGCTGAAGCACCAAAAGGGCTTCCTGTGCTCATCCAGAAGAGTCACATCCATGACACAACAACTCTAAAAGCAAAAATAAATGTAAGGATTGGCCAGTTAGACCTGATTTGCACTCGATGTAAAACTGACTGGAAAAGCTGGATGTGATCAAATCTAGAATATTACCATTGGTATTATGTGGCCTATACCTCTTAGACCAGTGATGGCGAACCTTTTAGAGCTTTCAATGACACAAACAGCCCACTGTAGCATGTACACCGCAAATTCGCTGCCACTTTCCTAGACTGAATAACACTTACTGGGTCCCATCACCTAATGCTTACTGCTGCAGACATGTGAGCCCCCAAGGAGCTTTCAGCACTCAAGTCTACAGCTGGAACCTTAGATGTGGAGTAAACTTTGCCCTATCCTCATGGTCTAGAGGCAACAGATGCTACAAAACAACACCGATGTAACAGTGTGTTGCTTCTGAGAAGGAGGGGCCGAAGTGCCCTGGAAAGCAGTGGTGATGTCCTCCTGGCTTTCCCATGCACCAACACATGTCACATGCCATTCATTTGTAATGGCTCCTGCTTCTTTGAGGCTCAGGGTTTGCAGCTCTTCCGCCTTGCTCCATCCTTGTCTCTTCTGTATACCAACCTCCTACTCACCCCTCTATCTTAAAGATGGTGGCACCAGACCAGACACACTTTGCCTCTGTGTCTCTTTCACTCTCAGGTCTCACGATCGCCCTGAGTGATTCCACACCCTTGAGGGAGGGTCCCAGTGGAGCCATACAATGCACTAGACTCTCAATACCTAAGCTACTGACTCCTATGATCCACTCTTTGACTTCACCTATTTGCTTCCAAAATCAACACAGTAGCACCTGTTTTTTGAGCATGTCTCTTTATCATCCAGCTTACAAACTCAACTACTCCCACTGTGGCTGTAATTCAGTCACCTACTGCATTTCCATACTGCAAGCCATGACTTACGAGTGTATCCTGAATCACATTTAGTGGGGCACAACTACATGTCAAAATAAAACAAATAATCAGCATACATTGCACACAGTAAGTATAAGCATGATTTCATGAAGTTTTAGTGACACATGAACGTGTGTTTGTAGGTTAATTACAATGGAAAATGTAAAAAGGTTAGAAGAGCACTATCTATGAACTCTGCACTGCAGCCCTCAATTCTTTCTCAGGCATCCTCTCATTCAGTTTAAGAGATCATTGACCTTCACAGTACTAACCCCCTTGCTGACACACACACCTCCCTTGCCCTTCTTTTATCACACCTGCCATCCAGATTTAGCCTAACCCAGCCTTGGCTGAGTCTGATTATTTTCTCTGTCTGGATATGAGTGTCCAGCATGTGGCAGAGCCCTGCCTGGAGCTGATGGGTCCCCTGAGCACTTAAGTCATGCTCAGCATCACCTAGGGAATCCTGTGGTACGTCTTGGGGGATCATCTCCTCCTTGCTGAACAACTCTTTCAATCGTCATCCTCTCCCTCAACCTGCTATACCCCACAACTTCCAGGGTGCCTCTACAAATGACCTCATTCTTCACAGACAAAGATTAAAAAGCCACTTTCCTTATCTTTCCAACAAACCTGCTGCCTCTGCTCCTGCCTTTTCCTTGCCTATACAAGCTTGTTCTTAATCTATTTTAATCTAATCCTGTTTAATCTGGCCCAGCAACCTGAACTGTGGCTCATCTCCATTATCTCAAGGATTTCTACCACCCCACCAGCATGAGCCTTAAACATGTGCAAGTAATTCCCATACTGGACAAATAGTGAGAGAAATAATTGCCCTGGGCCCCACCCCCTGGCTCTTTCCTTCTTTCACACAGAGACTTCTCTCTCTGTCTTTCCTGGATTTGTCCACATCTTTAACCCCCACTCGTGCTTCAACCCACCGCAACCAACAAGCTGCTGTCTTCCAATCAAAACACCTCCTCCTAAGGCCACCAAGTAGAGTGAACATCTGTTAGTCTCCACTTCAGCAGCATTTAGTCTTACTTAGCACTCTTTTTGAAAAACTGTCTTCTCAAATGCTTTCAGAACCTGCCACTCTCCAGCTTTCCACCCCATTGCTGGAGCTCCACAGCCTGGTCTTTTTTTTTTTTTTTTTTTAAACCAAGAACATGTATTGGTACATTCTACATACAATGGTCACATTTATTACATTAATTCTGTACCTATACATGATGTATCTTGGTTCACAGCCTGGTCTTAACCCTGGTTTCACTACATATAATTCTTCCTACATGGAATCTGACCACATCTACAACTCAAACTATAACCAATATGCCTGTGAATCCCAAGTCCATCTCCAGGAGGAACCAGCTTTCTAAGCTCAAGACCTAATTATCCAAGTACCCACTCAGCATCCTGGACATTTCAAAGGTCCACTGAATTAATTCAGCATTATTACATCCAAAATCATGATCACTCCAGTAAAACTATCAGTAAAACTCTCCAGGACTCCTTACCTTGGGGATTAGGGGAACCATCACTAATCGTCTGGCTGTGCAAACCTGGAACCTGGGCATTGTCCTGGCACTTCCTAACCCCCACCCTCTATGTGTAGCCCATCACCAAATCCTCCAAGTTTCTATCTCTTGCCTTTCAAATAAATTCATCTTTCTCCATTACCATTGCCACTGCCCTAGTTCAAGTGCTACGGTCTATACACGTGTGTCAAAAGCACAGTTCCTATGTTGAAATCTAACACCTGGCATGACAGTATTGAGAGGTAGGGGCTTGTGGAGGGGAATAGGTCATGGGACCAGAGTCCCGTGAATGCGATTAGTGCTCTTAAAGAGGCCCCAGAGAGCTGCCTCACCCTCTCCATCACACAGTGGAAGAGTGGCATCCATCCATGAACCAGAAATCAGACCCTCCCAACACACAGAATCTGCCAGTGCTTTGATCGTAGCTTCCCATACTCCACAACTGTGAGAAATAAATGTCCATTGTTTAAAAACCACCCAGCTCCTGGTACTTTGTTACAACAGCCCAAATGGACTAGGACAATGACCTGCTCTTTCTTTAAGGAACTACAACAGAAAGTGATCTTCCATTCACTCCCGCTATCTGTGTTCAGATTAATCTGTATAAAATTCAACTCAGGTCATGTTACTCACAGCTTAAACCTTTCAACAGTGTTTGCTACTTTCAATTAAGGACCAAGTTCCTTCCTGTTGCCTATAAGGACTATCTCTGTCCACCTGCTCCTCCACCCTCGCCTCACGTAATGCTTCCTCCTGCCACCTGTGTGCGCTACCACACGTCGGCCTTTTTTCAAGTCCACGAACATGCCATGCCCCCACCTGACAAAAGGCCATGCCTGAGTACTCTCTCCTCCCCTTCATCTGTCTTGACTTTCAGAACTCAGTTCAAACGTTAATCCCTCAAGGAAGTTTCCCTGACATTCCCATTTCAATAGCCCAGAAGCATTATGGAGAGATGCACCGTGTTTTGTGCGTAGTGGTTTTATCTTGGTTTCACCTCATGTGCCCCAGCACCTAGCTCAGTCTAGCCCTTAGTAACCAGTAAATATTTGCTGATGAATAGATAAATCAAATGAAAGCCTGTCATAAAGGATAAAAAGAGTTAAGTTAGCAAAAAAGGAAGGAGGAAAGGGAGCAGCATATGCCAAAAGGCTGAAAGACCATGAAATAGTTGCATACTGAGGATCAGTCAGCATGACAAGGAGCAGGAGGGTCATACTCCAGAGTTTTGAGGACAGGGCTCAGATCAGCTCCAGTCCTTATAAATGTGCCAGATTCAAAACTCAATGTCTGGGGGACTGCAGCACCGGTCCATGTGGGAGTAGCCTGCTCTTTCAATTGTACTTGTTCTCATGGCACCAGCACCTCAATCACTCATGCAGCCAGCCTCAGCACTATGCAGTAAAGTGGCCAAAGCACCCTCCTTACAGGGCACGGCCACCAGAAACATGCTGAACCCATGAGCTCAGCATGACCTCAGGCTGTACTGACCTCAACTCTTCCTGCATAAAACAGAACCTAAGAACTATACTAAAATATCTACTCTAAATTAAAATTAATGCCAAGCTCTATACAGATTTAGAAGTAACATTAAAATAACATCAAAAATATCAAGGCACAAAAGAAAAAAGTAAAAGGAAGATGTACAAGAAAAGCCTTATCAAAAGAAAATTCACCAGTCAGAAATTCTGAGAAGAGCTTAGAGCAGACAGATCAGGAGAGTATTTTACTGTGAATTACACTGAAGACTGTAGCAGAACTGCTTATGATAGGGTAGCCTGGCTGTGTTATCCAAAATGACTTTAAAATGGGATGGTAACCATCCATAAAGCAACTGTCCTGTGTGGATTCATTATGGACATGCAGTCATCCTGAGCATCTTTAAAATGCACTTGGTATTGTACCTGATTTCTTAAAAAAATAAAAAATAAATAAAAAAAAAAGACTGGTCTGTACATGAATGTGTAAGCTTCTGAAGTTAGACTCCAAGGACCCCAGCTCAGGATGCTTCCTATAAGTGTCAGAAGTGTTAGAGGTAACTGCACTCCTGAGCTCTGGGAAGAATTTTATTATGGGAACAGTGAAGTCCAGAGGGTCAGAGGCCTCCATCAGGACCACAAGTCCCTTCAAAAAAAGCAATGCAAAAAGTAGCACCCTCTGTCCTTATGATTAAAGGAATTTTTTTTTGCCCTTTTGTCATGAGAACCAAAATCAGATTTGGATGCCAGATTTTCCTACCAGCTTCTGCTTAGATGGGCATTTAAAGTATTACAAGACGTCATACTTGAGGTTATGTCTACAATTTCCAGAAGGAGTTTCCATTTAATTCTGCTTATAGTAGTTACATGGATCTGAGAAATTTTTTCTATCTTATGCCCTTGCTTTTAAAAAAAAAAAGGTCTTTAACTCACTGAAAGCAATTTCTCAAAATACTTTGTATTGATTCACTATGCTTTAGGTGATCATATTCCTGAAGGAAAATTCCTGAGCTGCATGGCAAATACAAAGAATATGACATCATTTACCTGTGTTCTTTCTTTGGGAACTCCGAGGACAGATTAGTCTTAATATTGACTCCATATACAAATCTACCCACTAGCCCTCTGCTCTGGGAGAGGGGATAGGCTGTCACACTATCCTCCATCTTCCTTCTCCCAGAGACCATGCAAGAGAAGGAATTCACAGGGAAACTGTCTGGAGCCAGGCTTGCCACTCCTTGCTTCAAGAACTCCAAACCTTCTTTTCAGATTCAGCTGTTTGCCACCTTGTACAACAGACCCACTGCTCCAGCAGCCTACAAAATCGTGGCCTGCTGCTGAGTGGTGGGTCTGGCTTTGAGGCTATGAGCTCAGCCTCTGTGAGAACTGCTACAAGAAATACACTGATGCGCTTGCTGCTAAAAATGCTTTTTAGGATTTCATTTGCCTTTCCCACAGTTCCGTGGGAGACTCTGTTTTCAGTAAAGCTTCGTTTCTTGGTATAATTACTATATTTCCTTTTTTTTCCTTCCAGTGGAACAAAATGACTATTTTCACCTTGCTCTAAACTACCAGAAAAACGGACAGATTTTAACAAATCATCCTGATCCTTTGTCATATTTATATTCTGACTTTCTTGATCCTCAAGGTCTATTTTGACTTGACTATTTTATTTTAGTACATATTTTTATGATAAGTCCCATCTAGGTCCATCAAAGTTCCATGTAGGTCTATGAAGTCTATGCTCGAAAAAAAAAAAAAAGGATGTAATACCTTTTTATGTAATAAACAAGATTCTTACCAAAGTTTAAACATTTCCTTATAGATAAATAGGATGAGTAAAACATCTCATGTATCAAATACCAAGTGGTCCAAGACATAATACTCCATAACATTGCCTGTGGTCTTGGTCATCATCATTAATTGTCCTAAGAAGGTATCCAGGAGATGAACTCACTCATTCCTGTGACTATGAAATCCTGGTCATTCCATCAATAAAGATGGAGAATAATGAGACCTGGGGCAGCCACAGGCATAGAATCACAGAAGAAAATAAACTATATGTGAGCATTCTTCCTCCTCCCTTTACTTCCTCCTGCACTTCCCCCTGCCCCTCCTTCCCTACCAATTCTCAGCACTAAATCAACTCTCCTTTCCACACGGCTAATTTTTTATTTAACTACTTAAAAATACACTTATATTCTAGAACAAGAACTTATAGCTGCAACAAACTTTAAACTGGTGTACAGTGAAGAAAATGTTTTGAGCAAATCCTACTTTCCTGGTCCAAGTTTTAGCTCCATTCCCTCCACAGAACAGACAGACAGTGTGGGCAGGAGTGCAGAGTGTGGCCAGTGCAATTCAGAAATTCTGCTGCAGTTTACCACACTCCATGAAGAACAACAGGTAGCACATAAGTATTTGATGAAGGAATCAAGTGATGGTCAATGGCTATGAGAATGTGTGCAGATACACAACCAGAAAAATTAGCCCAATACTTTAAAGGAAGCATTGTATCTATACATCAACCAACATTATTCTTATACAGAAGCAGGCTACTTGAAAAAAAAAATAACTTTTTTACCTCTATAAAGCCATCAAAAATATTAGTTCTCCAAGCAAGCCCGACTTTTCCAATAAGAGGAAGATGTTCTCTGCTATTTTTAAAATTTATCACAGTGAGCTTCGCATATCCATCTTCGATGCATTCTGAAAAGATTTAAGGTAGTTTTAATTACTATATTCCAATGCAGGACAGCAAACCAAGAGTCTTCAGGTTGGCCACTCCACAAGGGATACGTCACACTGCTAAATTCTAGGTTCACCAGAGGACATCAGTACAGATAGGCTTGGGGCCCGAGCAACATATCTGAGTCCCAGAGACAGAAAAATGAATGTGTATTCTGAGAAAAAGATGCCTAAGGTTAGTCAGAAGAAAATGGCTAGGGTGAGCCTGGGTACACACCATCACTAGTAGAAAGTCTGTAAGAACGCTTTTCTTATTTGGTGCATTAGCCTGCTTTCCATTACTATAACAAATACCTGAGGTGATCAACATATAAAGTCTGTGGGTGCTTGGCCCATTACTTTTGGGTCTATGGTGAGGCAGCGTATCATGGCAGGGAGCATGGACCAGAGCAAGTTGCTTACCTTATGGCAGCTGGAAAACAGAGACTCTGCCCCACAATCCCCTTCAAGGACACATCGCCAAAATCTGAAGACCTCCCACTAAGCCCCACCTCTTAAAGGTTGCTACCATCCTCCAACAGTGCCAAACTGAGGACCAAGCCTTTAACACGGAGGCCCTGCGGACATTCGAGATCCAAACTATAGCATTTGTTCAAACTATAGAACACTGGTCAACAATGGAAATAGAAAACCAGAAATAGAGTTTAAGAAAGAAGATGTGGAGATGGTAAATAAATGAGAGGGATCCAAGACAACACTGCCCCAAAAGGAGAGAATACAGAATAGGTAAGCAGAAGGAAGTAAGGGAAGGAGCCCAGCACATAAATATACATCTTTATATGCATTAATAAATAAGTAAAAGTCCTTACATGTGCTTAGCAAAGCATGAGACCAAGACCTTACCCTCCTCTAACTTGCTCAAAGCTGGACAGCAGCAACCTCACTGCTACCGACAGGCCTTTACCAACAAGCAGCATATATGTTCTGCTTTCCAAGGCCTCTTGTGATGGGGGAGAGCCAGCAGCACTCTCCAGTCCCTATAATAACAGACTCCACAGTCCATCTAACACACATGAAAAGTGACCATGAAACATAGTAGTAATTAAATCTTCACTCACATGCAAAACTTCTTCAGAGACAGACACCTGAATAGAGGTGAAAGGTGCATCACAGGGCAAAGCAGATAGGAAAATGCAGAAGAGCAAATGTTCTGCAGCCTTAGGTTTGGTTATTTCACAGGAACCAAAGTCCTGTTCCAGAAATACTGTACAGTATTCTCCAACTGAAGTGTAGTCAAAAGGTTGAAACTGATGCTTCCCCAGGGTCCTCTACTGTGACACCATAATGTGCTCTAAGTGAGAAACACCACCGTGAGACAGGCACTCTGAGCCCTGCAGGAGGGTACGCAGCCTAGGTGGCCATGCGGTCGGCCTCTGAGAGTCTTACTTTTGTCCCAAGGATGGAGGCAGTGCACATTTTCTTCTGGGCTGCTGCCTAATTAACAAGAACTGTGCAGTTCCTCTGCCCACTCTCCCTAGGTGTAGGAATGAACGCCAGATGGTAGTGTTCCTTCCTAGGCAGTTGTACTGTCACTTCAGCAAGGCTGGACAAAAGCAATAACGAGGTCTGTGAAACCTAAGGCCTCAGTGAAGATTGAGTAATGACATTTTGAACGGATCAGAAGTGACTCTGCTCTGCTATGTACTATAGCACTCCCATGTGCAAAATCTAGAGAGACCTCCGGTGGCTCAACAAGGGCAAATCTAGGCACTGGCAGTGTAGAACAGAAAACTGGGAGTTCATTTTCCATGTAGCTCATCCTTAGGACACTGCAGGAAATGGACCCCAAATAAACAACCAATAATATCTCAATAGCAATTGTCTGAGTGATAAACACGATATTCTTGTAGGAAGCAAAGCCTGTTGCTATTTTGTTATTACCATATATTGTGCCATTTCAGAACAATTATAAAGCCTAAAACATCTGACTCTTTCAGCAGGCCATCTGTACCTGCTTACATCTGCAAGTCAGAAAATGTTCAGCTCTGTTCATACTTAAATGATCTACAATAGGGAATGTGTTGACAAAGTGTGTATCTATACATAAGTGACACTCCATAGTTCTTACTATACATCTCCCATTAACTTAAGCACCTCATATATAGCAGCTTAAAAGAATACTTTAGAAGAAGATTTTAAAATAATGGTAGTAATTAGGTTTTATAGTTTTCTGAATTCATAGGCAAGAAAGCAAAGAGGTTACAGTGACTTGCCCAATGTCCTACCACTAGCAAATGGCAGAAGCACGATTTGAAACCTCTTATGAGATTAAAACACATACAAAAGGGGAAACATACTTATACATTAGTTTATACAAGAGATGATCAAAATATATGGTGTATATTTAAATGTTTAAAAATTTATTGCAGTAGAAGACAAATTGCCATCAATCCCCCTCAAAATACTCCCCATCACTTCAAACTCATTCCATAATTCTTGCCACTTTCTGAAGCAGTTCTGAAAGTCCTCTTTTGGTGAGTGTCTCCACAAAGTATGACCAAAAACACAGTGAATGCTGCTACTTAGTGCTATTCAACAGACAGCTGCTTCAAACATTATGGTATGTCCTCATATACCTTATCACTGGATCTGGCACTATGTGACTTCTGGATGTTCCCCAAAATAAAAATGACAACAAAAGGTAAATATTTTGAATCAATTCAGAACATCAAGGAAGCCATGACAGTGCAACTAAAGACATGAAAGAGGACTTCCAGAACCGTTCTAGAAAGTGAAAAGAATGATGGGATGAGTGTGTTCAAAAACAGGGGAAGTATTTTAAGGGAAATTAATGGCACTGTGTCTTTCAATGAAATAATTTTTTCATTTAAATATTCATCATATTTTTCCACCACACTTTCACACTAGCTAAGAAATCATAATGTTCAAATTCCCAGGAAGCTTTGTTTTCATATTATTGCCAGTAGAGAACAATCTAACAACAAATTAGCAAACAAGATATACTGGAGAGTCGTTTATGGCTCCCCAAACTTTTTGGCAATTTCTCAGTCAGTGAATCCAATGCTCCCCTCTCCCCTTCCCAGCCCTCCTTCTAACCAGGTCAGGAGTAACCTGGATTCCTTTGATGAGACACACATATGCCTGCAAACCCAGAGTCAAAAGTTAGCCGAGAGTGGGAAAAGCCATATTCTGACAAATGTGGCACAGAGAAGCTTCATTTACTGGAGCAGGCAGGAACAGAGCCTGAGTATACACTACTGGTGTTACAATGTGACATTTTCAAGAGAGAAGCCACATAGGGAGGTTTACTTATAAAAAAAAAAAAATAGAGACTGGCGCCTGGAAAGACTCTAAGCCAGCTTACCTATTATTATAGTCCTGTGATCCTTAAGCCCATCAGAATAAATTCTGCTGTTGGAGACTCTAAACTTAACCTGCCAGTACATAATAACATACTGTGAAATGCCCCCCAACGACTCGTATGTTGAAGGCTCAAGCCCAATGCAGCAATATTCAGAGGTGGGGGCCTAGAGAGGTGACTGGATCACAAGGCTGCCAGTGAACTGATCCACCCATGAGTTCACAGGTAAATAAGTTATTAGGAGGTGGGGCCCAGTTTGAGGAAGTAGGTCACTGGGGGCTTTCCTTTGAAGGGTATACTTTGTCCCCAGTTCTTTCCTCTCTGGCTCTCTTTCTCTTTGCTTCACTGGCTGCCGTGAAGTGAGCAGCTCTACTCCACCCATGCCCTCTCCACCATGACCTTCATCCATACCTCAGACACAGAAGCAATGGAGCCAGCTAGCCAGTGCCAGGAGCCTCTGAAACCATGAGCCAAAACAAACCTTTCCTCCTATAATTTGTTTATATCAGGTTTTCTGTCACAGTGACAGCTGACTAACAAAAAGACTATCTTCAAAATACAGTAAAATATAATTTGAAGTTCACCGTCTTGGCTTCCAGAATCAATGCACATATAAGCACTGACTCTGGAGTCATGAAGACCCCATTCCAAACCCTGCCCAGCCATTTACTAACCATGTAACCATGTTCAAGTTCCAAACTGAGTACAATAGGGATACGAATGGAAAGCACCTGGTAAGGCTTTGTGAGGACTAACTGAACTACCTGTAAATATTAGTATTGCAGGGTGGCTTATTGTGTATATCAGGCTAAACATGCTGATGTACCTTATGTGCATTATTTCAATGATATACTCTAAAAAGCCAAAGCTCCTGTCAAGTAGAAAATAGAGATATACCACATTAGAAGATTCTATTATTAAGATGCCCTACCAAATCTATCTATAGATTTAATATAATCACAATCATAATCCCAGAAGGCATTCAATAACTCATAGTTTAAAATTATAAACAATAAAAATGGACAAAATTAATCTACAATTCATGTAGAAATGATAAAGACCTAAAATAATGCAAACAATTTTGAAAAGAAAAAAGGTCGACTTCAATACTTACTATAGAGCTATAGCAATCCAGACAGTATGCTTCTAAAGATAAATCAAAAAATTACAAAAACCAACCATAAAATCAAAAACTGATAAATTTCATCAAGTAAGAAACCATCATAAGATACCAATAAGAAACTAAGACTGGGCATGAATATTTGCCAAAAATATCTCCAACAAAGGACTGATATCTAGACTATACAAAGAAGTCCTACAATTCATAATAAATTTTTTTCATTTTTTAAAAAAATGTAAGAGAATAGATATTTCAAAAAGAAGATAAACAAATGGCCAACAAATACATAAAAATAACAACAAATACATGAGAAAAGTGCTTAACATCATTTGCATCAGGGAAATGCAAATAAAAAACCAGAATGAGACACTACTACCTCATACCAGAATGGCTGAAACTTAAGACCAACAATATTAAATGCTGACCACATTATGGAACATGCAAATTTTTCGTATATTACTATTGGAAGAGGCAAAATGTATAACCACTGTTAAAAAAAAAAAAAAAAGGTTGACAATTTCTTATACATAAATCTACCCTATGACTCAACAATTTCAGTTCTAGGCTTTTACCAAAAGAAACAAAAACATGTCAACGAAAGACTTTCACAAGAATTCTATAGCAGCTTTATAAAAACAACCCAAACTTTCTGTCAATCTATAGGAAATAGATGAGCAAATTACAGCTTATGGTATACTCCCATGAAGTTGCAGTGCAGAGTTCAAGGCCTCAATTGTTTGCGGATTTCTCCTTAGAACCTGACTAATATTTGTTCACAGAAACCCTTGCCATTTCACAGAAACCGCAAATATGCTCCACAATTTGGGGAAGGGGGTTACAAGTAGCCAATCAGAGAATGATATTCAGTTCTCCTTGCTGCTGATTGGCTTCTGCCCTGTAATCCCTCTCTGGTCAATGCATCAGCATTCCCACATCATAACATGTTGCTGTACCACAAGTACAGCAATCTGTACAGCTATCTCAAGTATTCTCAGTTTTGTTCTTAGAGCCCTACAATCCCTAAGATGCTGCCAAAATGTCCTGTACCTTCTAAGGCTTTATTAATACAGTATTTTATTAAATTAAATTACACAACCATGGGAGCCATAGCATGTTTGGGGTTTAAACTATAAAAATAGGCATTTATAAGCATTTTTCTGGCCAGATCTGAAATTCACGGTTTTTCACAATTCACAGGTACTCTAGGAACATAACCCCCACGAATTTCAGTGGTCCATTCTATTCATTTCAATGGAATACTACTCATCATTAAGTGAGAATGAACTATTAACATTTGCAATTGTATGGACGAATCCCAAAGACATTTTGCTGATCAAAAGAATTTGGACACAGAAGAGTACTGCCAAAGAATCCAGAAGTGAGAGAGTATAAATTCCATTTATATGAAGTTATAGAAGTGAAGTGAAATTATTTGTTGAAAAAGATCAGAAAAAAAATTATAAAGGAGTCCCTTGTGCTATTCTTGTATTTTTTTCTAAGTTGGGAATTATATCAAAATAAAAAGTTACAGAAAAAGAAGCCCTCAAAAATCATTCATTATTGATAGCTTTACAAACCTTCTTCCAAAGGCTCTTCTGCTTATTGTACTAGTGAGTTTCCCTATCCAACTGTAATTCCCAGGATGCCCCAAATCTTTGTCCTCAGATCTTCCTCTTCACACCTATTCCCTCAGATAGTTTAGTCCTTAAAAACTTTAACATTTGCCTCTTTGGATGAAAACATCCTTCAATGTACAGCAGTCTCTCCTCTTTCTAAATTCCTACTGCATATACTTCAACATTTTATTATTCAATGGTTCTTGTATGTTAGATCTGTTTTGGAAATAAAAGTCCTCAATGGCATAGTAATGTCATTGCTAAAAACATCTTTCACTTCTCAGCTATGATTAGAGTTCATTTCTGCCTCATAAAAAACAATATAGAGGCTGGGGATTTAGCTCAGTGATTAGAGTGCTTGCCTTGCAAGCACAAGGCCCTGAGTTCGATCCCCGGCACCACAAAAAAAAAAAAAAAAAAAAAGAAAAGAGATGAAGTAAAAAATGTGAAGAGGAGAGATTGCTTGATTGATGGATTTTCCTAAGGCAAACAGAAAGAGGAAAAGGAGTTAAAGGACATTTGAACTGACTGAGGCAGGAATAACAAAAAGATTAAAAAGACAAACACAGGGCAAATTAAATTACATCAGACCCTATAACGCCATCTAAGAGAACAACTTACTAACACACAATTAAATGGAATGGACAACAGTACACAAATCTGATGTGTATGCGTAGGTCATAGATAAAGAGGTAAGGAAACCTAAACTCAAAACCCTGCCAAAAAGCACTAACCAGTATTGATTAGGCACAGAGACATGAGGCTACAAAGGAGTAATTAATAACAAGATGGCATAATCATTAGACTCTAATGATCAAATAGAACCGGCACTAATTCTTAAGGAGAGAAAATCTTTAGTATTCTCCTATTTCCTATTGCGTATCTAACATAAATCTCCCCAAGGCATACACGTTTTTTCTCAGATAATTATTTCTAGATACCACTGTTATTTTCCAAATCCCTAAGTAGCTAAAATCAGTCATAGATCATGAAATGTTAAAAGAGGTAAGTTCTGTGGGCATAAGGACGAGAATAATCTCTTCTAGTTCCTCTTGTTATAGGTTATAAAAGTGAAATGAAGGGTGCTGTATTGGTTGGAGATTAGAAAACAGAATTTTCAAATCTTTAGGACAGTTTCTCTCCCCATTTCAGGTTTCCATGGTTTGTGGATATGATAACTTCAATAAAATCTCCTAAGATCTTTTAAGCCATGGCATCCCTACATCTTTCTTATTAAGTGGGACCTAATAGACCACATATTGTTCCTCATATTGGTGACATTTAATTAGCATGTGTTTAAAGAGAATAAACTATGTTCTCAGACTTCCTAAAAATTCAGTTAATTCAATAAAATTTGGAAGTAGCTTTTCTTTTGCTATATTTAAGGTTTCAGATCAGTATTTTCACAAGATTCAGTTCTATTATTTTCCATACCTATGGACCAATTTTATATCAGTCCAGTCCACTTATTATTTTTTTCTAGACTACTCCTTTCATAGAAGCTAAAGAAAAAAAGCATATGAATATTTGTTTGGGGCTCTCTTACTTCTCTTGTTAAATATATTCCATTATTCCTGTGAGCAACACACTCATATCACACCACGTGCTTTAGATGGTAGGAGATAGGCCCAAATGCTGAACATCATCTTCATCTGGCTACAAGACTCATACAAAGAACCAAGGAAACGCAATGAGACTCTTGAGAGGAGATGGGGAGATATTGGAGAAGGGAATCTCAAACATGGAACATGAGATCTAGGACTGGGAAGAGCTAGAAGGAAAACTAATCAAGAATAAAGTAGGCCAAGAAGAATCAGGATGGGAGAGAAAAAGAGACAGGCTGTCTAGACAAATCCAGTCCCATGACAGACACTGAATGAGCCCCTGTATCAAATTGTACTTGAAATAAAACCTACCTCTGAATTTTTCAATAACATGAACCCTTTTTGCTTAAGCCAGTTTGAGTTGGGTTTTCCGTAGCTTTCAACTTTTAAAAAACTGTCTGATACAGAAGTGGGTTTTTTTCCTTTTAAAATAATTCTTGACACAGAAAACATGGATATATTTTTAAGTAAAAGAGGAGTTGATGGAAAAACAGATTTGAACGATGAGACAGATACGAGACAAATGGCTAAATAAAGGTCCCAGAGCAGGCAGGAGCAGATATATTTAGGAATAGAAATTGAAAAATTCATTTTTGAGAGAAGTGGGACATCTTTTTCTCTGAAACAGAAAAAAAAAAAACAAGAATACAAAAAGCTTGTGATACAGTGAAAATGTGATGGCAGAGGAAAATCAGGAAGTACAACAAGGTGACAACTTCTTAGCATATTGAGACTAGAATAAGGAGTAGAGAAGATGCTACGATAGTATTTTTAAAAGCCTTATCACATAAAATATAAAGAGAAATGAACAAGAGTTGATTAAAATATATCTGATTAACAAGAAGGATAAGTTGAAGTCTGACAGTCCCAATGGACATGTCTTTATGAGTCCCCCTCAGAAATGGCTAAGCACGCCAAGTTAAAACAACAACAGTAAAGTGGATAGTATTTTATATCAATAAAAGGAAAGCACAGAGAAACAAGGAAAGAGCCTCTGTGATGCCACACAGAAAGGCCCTCATCCAGGCTGTGTATCCAGAAAAATGAAGCCAGAAACATACCAAAGAACCAGAAGAATGAGAAGAGACCCAAACAGATCATTATGAATAAGGCAGGTGGCATCGTGGATGTTAACAAGCTTATGATTCGAGAAAAGGCTCTAAGCTCAGTATCCAGGAGATCAAAAGTCCTAACACCAGCTAAATTCACAGCTGGAGAAAATTAGAAAATCCATTACTTAGGTTTCTTATTATATTTATCTTCCCAAAATTACTTAAGAGATTCTATTTCTACAATTGCCTTATTAAATATCTTACTAAACATCTACTTATGAACATTAATAATATCTTATTTAAACAATTTGCTGAAAAATATAAACAAAGAATTCACATCTGCCTTTTGAATGGTTAAAAGAATTCAAGTCACCAGAGAGAAACAACAAATCAAAATCTGAGGTCCAATCTCAAACAGAAGCCAGAGACCAGGTCTGCAAGTGAAGCTGTAACAGTCTGTCACTGAGGCCTACAGAACCTTGAGGCTCCTCTCCTCCTCACAAGCTCTGCTGCAGGCAAGCCCATGTCAAGTCCCCCTCTTGGTGGAAGGCCGTATCATTACCATTTTGACAATATTAATAATTTCATAACACAGATCCCCATATCTTCCTTTTTCCCAGGGCCCCATAAAACATGCAGCTTGTCCTGTTCATAGGTAAAGCACTGCTTAGTCCTGATGAACCCTGACGTGAAATATCTGAAGACCTGGATTCTCCCACTGTGCCAACAGTAATTTGCAATGCTTATTTCCATAACGAATCACCAGATGTACAAAATAGGAAAAATGTACTAAAAACTACTAATAAAGATGCTGTAATGAATTATCTGTTCTAATTTTTCTAGGTAATCACTATCCAGAAAGGACAATACTATTTCTAAACCTTATGTGTTACGACAAATGATAACAGAGTACAATCTGACCTAGAAACACAGAAAGCAATTAATATGAAGAACAGACCAAGGAAAAGTCATCTATTTTTAGAATTGCAACAAGAAAAATAAGACAACATGATATATGCAGAGAGTATCTGAAGCTTTAAAATAAAAACTTTAAAAGAAAGATTTTCTAAAGAGAGGTTATCAAGGTTTTTCAGGTTCAACAGCTGAAGAGCTGGATGAGCCCATTCTTGGCAGAAAACAAGCAGCTGTTAAGGCCCCAAAACTTTTTTATATCCCCCTCATCAATTTCTATGATGTCTTATAGAGCCATCCCTGAATATCTACTCTTTAGTCAGTATTTAATGGAAAGCACATAGCAACGACTATGAAGGTTTAGATCAAATCTAACAAACAGAAAATGGAAACATAATCTAAAAGAATTTATTCACAATAGCCACACAAAATCATTAGTGAACTGAGAAAGGATCTACATAAAGAACACTTTCTTGGAAGGGTAGTAAAGGAAAACACAAATAGATTTAGAGATAGACCAAAAACCTAATTAAAACTACAATATAGTCTTCCAAATTAATGTACAAATTTAATATGAGTCTGATCAAAATTCAAATGAGATAATTTATAATCTGCCCAAATGAGTATTAAATACATCTATGTATAAATGAACAAAAATAATCAAGAAATCACTGATTTAAAAAAATTCATCAGTAAGGCTTTTTATATTGAGATAGGAGATACACATTTTCATAACAAAATGAACAAGCAGAATTTGAAACATCATCTTGTTGGTGGGAATACAAGAAGATGGTGCACTGATTCTCAAAAGAGAGGAATAATCCTAAGAGGCAAAGATATGGGAATCTGTAGGCTGTGTATAATTTTTATGCTAATCAAAAGGAAGCATAAGTTTAAAAAATGAAGAGATATATTCTGTCTGAAGAAAGTATAGGTGACTATTCACCCGATCTTAGAAAGTGAGACTTTCTATACATAAAAATTTTGTAAAAAAACAACATTTAAGAACCATGTATATACAATTAAAAATCTTTGTGAGATCCAAAACAGTATATACAAAATTAAAGTAAAAGACAAAAGACAAAATGGAGAAAGTATCTGTAACAAATATTTAAAAATCATATAAACCTTGTAAACATTTAAAACGATGAAATCAAATATAAACAAATATTCAGTTGAAGAGAAGTATAAAAATAGACAACAATAACACAGTTCAAGTATATCTAAAGTATGCCTTATTACCTCATTTTAATTCTTCCAGTGACTTAAAAGGTAGGTTTTAATGTTACCATTTTGTAAGGAAGGACACTATGGTAATTGCTCAGGTCATACAACTAGTAATGACATAATGGTAATGAAGTTGGGTTGTAAGAAGATACACCTAGCCTGCAATATGATCTTTGTAGTAGTAACTATAAGCCTTCATTATAGTTAATAATTTTATTAACATTCAAAGGCATATGCAAATTTAAAACAACCAGATATCATTTTAGCCTCTTAATATTCATCAGATATTTTTCAAAATAATGTTCATGATAGTAATACTATAATCTGAAAAATAGGGACCTGAATTTCCAATACTAGGAGAATGGGTCAATAAATCAAGACAGACCTAAACAATGGAGTATCATACAACTTTTGAAAACCAATTTTTTTTGCAGGGGTAGCAGTACTGGGGATTGAACAAAAGGCTGTTACACTAACCTACATCCTGACTCTTTTCATTTATTACTATTTTTTGAGACGCAGGCTCCCTAAGTCACCAAGTTGCCCAGGCTGGGCTCCATCTTGTGGTAGTCCTACCTTAGTTTCCCAGAGTCCTGGGATTAGAGGTATGTACCATCAAACCTGACTCAAAATCAAATATTCCGAGAGTATTTAGTAACACTGAGCAATGCTCACAATGTAACATTAAGAAAGAGAAAGAAGAGAATTTTGCTCATGTAATATTTCCTACAGATACATAATTATGTTTTGAACAAGGACCAAATTATGGCTAAAAGTTGTCTTTTAGTGATTTTTATTTGCTTTTTATGAATGTCTATATATTTTGAATTTTCAAATCTTATAATACAAAATGTGGTTTTGTACTAACTTAAGAAATCAAAAAGTCAAATTGGTCTTCTGATCTTCAGTTCAGCATTATAAGAAACCTGGGAGTCACCATTCTATTCTAATAAAAAGCTGAAGAAACTAAAAACTCAGCAACACACTTCTAAGTGACATGTAAGTCAAAAAAGAAATCTCAGGAGAATTTTTTTAAATACTTTGACTAAATGGCAATGAAAACATAACTTACAGAAATTTAGAAAGGAGTGCTCAGATGGAAATTTACAGTATTGAATGCATGTATTAGACAAAGAACAACAATCTGAAATCAATCTAAGTTTCTGCACCCTAGAAAACTGGGAAAAGAAGAGCAAATTATATCCAAACTCAGCAAAAGAATATCAATAATAAAATTTAGAATAGGAAACCGGGAAAACCAATAAAAGGTGTGCTAGCTTTCTGTCACTACAACAGTTATCTGAGATAATCGACTTACAAAAAGAAAATGTTTATTTTGACTCATTGTTTGGAAGGTGTCAGCCTATGATTGGTTAGCCCCATTCTCTTGAGCCTGTGGCAACATGGGACATCATGACAGAAGCATGTAGTGGAGCAAGACTGCTCACCTCATAGCTAGGAAGTGAAAGAGGTGGGAAGAAACCAGGGCCCCACTATGCCCTTCAAGAGTATACCCCTAATGGCCTAAAGACCACCATGTTCTACCTCTCAATGTTTTCCACCACCTCCCCCAGTAGTGCCATTCTGGGGATCAAGCCCTTAACACTTCCATCTTTGGATGACACTCCAGTTCCAAAGTATAATAAAAGGCACTGTGATTGAAAAGGAAAACACGAAACTATCTTTGTTCACAGATGGCATGATCATCTATGTAGGAAATCCCAAAGTCTAAAAGACTGTGCAAAATCCAGAAGACTTACAACACACAATGCTGATTACGACATGGAGCAAAAGAAACTGTCATTTCTATGCAAAATAGTGGAGTCACTTGGAAAGATGGTTTGGCAATTGCTTACAAAATTAAAAATTCCTTTATCCATGATCCAGCAATCATACTCCTTGGTATTTACTTAAAGGAGTTAAAACTTATGTCTACACAAAAACCCACATGTACATATTTATAGTAGCTTTATTCATAATTGCCCAAAGTTGAAAGCAACTAAGACATCCTTCAACAGATGAATGGAAAAGTGAACTGTGATACATGTAGAAAATGGAGTATTATTAAATGCTAAAAAGAAATAAGCTCCAGAATGTAGACTAGTCCAACCACTATGGACATCAGTATGGAGACTCCTCAAAAACTAAATCTACAGGTTCCATTTGATCCAGTTATTCCCCTGCTTGGTATCTTCCCAGAACAATTGAAAACCTCATGCCACAGAGATACATGCACAACCAGGTTCATAGCAACACAATTTGTAATAGCTAAGTCTTGGAAACAACCCAAATGCCCAACAATTAAGGAATAGCTAAAGAAGATGTGGTTTTTCTACACAATGGAGTACTACTCTGCCATAAAAAAGGATAAACTACAGTCATTTGTGGGTAAATGTGCACCTTGAGAACATACTCTTAAGTGAAATAAATCAGTCACACATGAGTACACATCAAATTGTTTCTCTGATATGAGAAACCATAACTGTACATAAAGACAGAGGCATAATAGATACTAGGTAAAAGAAAGAATATTCAAAAGAGAGGAGAACTAGAAGGGGAAAAGGAGGAAGGAAAAGGGAAAGAAAGGGAAAAAATGGAAAAATGGAAATAAGCTTACTGTAAATAAGGAAAGGGGGGAATGGAAGGGAGGGGTGGGGAAGGGGGAGAACCAAGATACATCAGGTATAGGTACAAAATAACCATGATAAATGAGATCATTATCTATACAATGTACCAATGCATGCTCTTGGTAAAAAATAAAAAATAAAAAATATTAAAAAAAAAAAAGAAAGAAAGAAGCTCCAGCACTTGTGAGGGAGAGGCAGAAGGATCAACATGAGTTTGAGGCCAATATGGCTACAAAGTGCCTTCAAGGCCAGCCTGGCCTGCATAGTGAGACCTTGTTTCAAAAAAACAGAAAGAAAGAGAGAGAGAGAGAGAGAGGGCGAGAAAGAGAAGAGAAGAAAAGAAAGAAGGAAGGAAGGAAAAAAGGAAGGAAGGAGCAAGCTACCAAACCATGAAAAGATATAAAAAAGTTTAAACACATATTACTAACTGAAAGAACCCCATCTGAAAGCCTATATATTATGTGAGTCCAACTATAGGATATTTTGAAAAAGCAAAATACTGGAGATAGTAAAAAGATCAGTGGTTGCCAGGTGATACAGGGAGGGAGATAATAAAACTACTCTGTATACTACTATAGTGGTAGATACATGCAATTAGAATTTGTCCATAACCATAAAATGTATGAGCCTATTGTACACTATAGGCTTTGGGTGATAAAGATGTGCCAATATTTTGTCAATTTTTTGTTTTTCTTTCTTTTTTTTTTTTTTTTTTGGTGCCAGGGATTGAACTCAGGGCCTTGTGCTAGAAAAGCAAGCACTCTAACCACTGAGTTAAATCCCCAGCCCTGTTCTGTCAATTTTAATAAATGTTCTACTCTGGTGGGGGATATTAAAGGTAGAAACTATGCATTTTGGGAGCAATGGTATCAGTATGGGAAATCTCTGTGCCTGCCCCTCAATTTTGCTAGAAACTAAAACTGCTCTAAAAATTAATGCATATTTTTTTTAAAAGTCAAATGACAGGAGCAGCATACTTTGTTATTTCAAATGACTTCGCTCTGCTTCTTCAGTATGACTATTTCTCTCAATGCTGATAAAAAGACTACAATATACTGTACTATGCAAAACCTTTTTCCTTCAGATTCTGAAATTGGCAATAATTAGCTTGATACTAAGATCAAATAAATATACATGCCTTTATACTTTGCATTGCTGAGCAGGCCCTTTGGCAAGCTCTATTTACACTTCAAAGACACGAATGGACTATTTTCTATCTTCTCTTCACTAGGCTGTGCAATAATTTCATCAAAATGTTAATGGATGGTTGTGCAAAAAAGAACTAATAGAACAGACCCGAGTCTGTCTTTTCTTCAAAAAATCTCTTTACAAGGTTGGACCTCAGATGTCTGGGAACTCAGAGTTTAGGAGTGTTCTCGCCACCATTCCCTGACCAATAAGGGTGGTTTACTGCAACTAAACCATCTGTACATTGTGGCTTATGCTGAGTACAGTACTTCCTTCCAGGAGTCTGAAATTGTGACAGTAATAAGTAGTGAGGGCTTGTAGGATCAGCCCCCAGTAAAAAGCCTGAGTCCTGAGTCTCTAGTGAATTCAAATTAGAGCTGTATCATGGTAGAAAGGATTTCACATGGGTCACAACTCACTCCTAGAGGAACCAGGCACACTTCATGTGACTCCAAAGGGAAAGGACTCTGGGAAGCAAGTACTGGTTCCCTCTGCACTTCATCTTGTACACATTCTCTCTTTGCTGATTTTGTACTGTATCCTTTTACCATAATAAATCTTAACTATTAACCTATATTCTAAGTCCTGTGAGTATTCCTAGCGAATCATTGAACTTGGGCAGGTCTTGGAAATAGTCAATTTACCTTTCCAATGCCAATAGTCAATTTACCTTTCCAATGTTTTCATTTACAAATTCTTCACCCTTTTTCTTCACTGTTGATTCATTCCCTCTTCCTGACCTTCATAAATTCAATTCAGGTAGCAAAATATTTCCTCAGGAAGCACAGCAAATATGTGCAGGTTTAGGGATCATAAATTTTTCTTTGTAAAGAGATTATATGGTTCCTTTTTAAAAACTCTGAAAATAGCCATGACTTATCAAAGTGACAGAATACATAAAAATACAAAAAAAAAGAAAAGAAAATTTCCCATTCTTTAGGAGAGGAGTATGGAAGTCCCAAGGAGAAGCAGTCAAATAAACCTATGAGGACAAAGAAAGGACATAGATCCTGGCTGTTCACTGTCAAGAACAGAACATATTCTAATCTGACAGGATACTGAAGGGTAGAAAGCAAAGCAGGACTTGGGATTCACAAGCTGGAAGGTGGGCCCACTTGGAGCAGGGTAGAATTTGAAGCCAAAAGCAGCTCTAGCCTCAGAATGGAGGAGGCCAGCACTGTTGAGCTCAGACACTCTGCTGGTCAGCTAGGAGGTGATGTTTGTCTCTGAGCATTACCTAGAATCAGCTCTGGTGTAATCCTCCTCCTCTAGCTCAGAAATCTAACCTCAGGCCACAACAGTCAACTATTAACTTTTAGTTAGTTTCCAATAGCATGTACTGAAAAAAATTTTTTTCAAAGAACCTTATAACAAAGTACATGGGACATAGTTAAGAAAATAGAACATATATTTTCAGGAAAATACTGTAACCAGGAGGTAGAGAATATCAAATAGCTAGAATTTCACTCTGAATAATTTATTGGGATTATTCTGTCTGAAAACCACCACAAATCATTTGAGCATCATTTATATTCTCTGCATATCCAATTCTAGAAAGCCCTTTAGCCAGTCATAGGCAAATTATTCTATACAACTCATTCTACACAAACACTCTAAAGAAATACAAACATATCCTATAAAGGATAAAGACATACCCAGATATACAACTATACCATGATATAATTAAAGAGCTAATAACTGTTTTTCCATAAATCCAGTATTTATCAGAATGTAGATAAAGGTTTTATAAATATAAAACAATTTGACAAATAAATCTTGAACTGCACAAGAGGTGTACAGGTATTTTGCTCTACTCTCCTGGGTTCTGTCCCCTCACTGATACCGTACTTTCTCATTTACTGAGATTTAGAGTGTGTTTAATGTTTGTCAAGCAGTCTTCCTCTACTTATTTTCAAAATTTAATCAGGACCTGGATGGCGACCACACAGGTACCTGTTTTATACATCTGTGTGTCATTCACAATATAAAGAAGTCTATACACTTCACAGTGCAAAAGAGAGAGAAAGTGCTGGCAGGAGAGGTAGATGACCTCCACACTCCTGGTGATGATCTATTTCATAAACTATGTACCAGCTCTTTGGTCTTTCTGTAGCCCATACACACATGTATCATATACAGAAAAGATTACACTATCTCATAATAAAACAAATTTTCTCAGTCATTCCATATGCATTCCAAATAAATTTTAAACTCAACTTTTCAAGTTTCATAATAACTTTCCATTGGAATTTCTAAAAAATAGAATTGTAACAAATTTGTGGATGAAACTGGTACACCCACAGAAGCCTTATTCAAAGACAGAATGCTGAAAATGGCCCTTGAAAATAACCAATTTTAGGCCCCATTTATAAATTATGTCCTATTAAAGTGTTTTTCTTTTCACTGCTACCTGACCCAGGACCTGTACATGTCAGTCTGGACAGACTAGCTGCTTTACCCCACCATGCTAACCACCGACACCCGTCCTCGGAGCACCAGGGACTCCCAGCACCGTGCCTGCCTCTTCCGCCACTCTGCGCCTCACCACTTGCCGACAGGAAGCCCATCTACTGCGCCTGGAGCCTCTCCCGCATTCCACATCCATCTGTTAATGAACCAACCAAACAAAACAGCCACGTCCCTTTGACTTCCCGTTGCTCTATGGTGACCACCTCAGTAGTGCTAGGCCAGGATTCTCATGCCTCACTGAGAATGAGCAGGACACAGAGCAACCTAAATTCTGGGGACAGGATGATAAAACATTTTATCCTTGATAGAGAGAAAGGGTTTTTTCTTTTTTTTAAATAGGGGCAAAGTGCTGTCATCCCCAACTGCAATGAAATAACTGGAATTTACTAAATATACCACACAGCACCAAGAGAGTTTCTCAAAAACTGTAGAGGACGTTCTACTTCTACTTTTCAAATGTTACAGACACTCTGATGGCAACAGCTCCCTCTGCTGACTCTTCACAGAACCACATGAAGAGGGACTGCATTTGCATTAACATGGGAAGTCCTCTGCTTAAAGCTTTCTTATTGTGGAGAAGGAAAAAAAAAAAGGAAAAAAAACCAGATAAAAGGCAAATTACTTGCATCTCAGTTTCCATTCTCCTTCATTTAATGTAAGCTCTTATCTGTTCTAACAATCATATAGTCATGGGGGTGGAGATGCAGTTTAGTACAGCAGGGTCCTGCCTTCGCCAGATCTACAAAGCAGCACTGGAGAAATAGGCACAGTTACAGCCACACAAGAAAAGATATCCCAAAACCATATCACTAAAGTGCAGAAATACACAGGTTATACAGCCAGGTGTTTAGGATTCAGCTCTGGAGTGACATGGGCTGGACTGCAGCCTTTGCCACATGACAGCTTTATGGGATTACAGAAGTGATTGTACTATCAGCTGCAGACTCCTCATCAATAATAACACAGGAGAGGTGAAAGATATATTTCACAGGTTTACAGTGAAGACAGAGTTAAGTAATTAATGTAGATATGAAACTGTAGCAGAAATCTACGATGAGTGCCCATAAATGTACCCTATCACAATCATCTCCATCATTAAGGGCATGTTTTAGTTGTGAGGATTACAATATAAAATGTAATCAATGTTATTCTGTATTCGTTTATAATGAGGCAAGACAGAGTTTGCCTGAAATTCTCGATATTCTTCCAGATTGATAGGTACCTACCAAACCCCAAAGACTGGTGATCAGGCTAATGTGACATACATACCTACATGTAAATAAACATACATATATATGTAGAAAGAGAGAATAACAAGTATGCCAAACTGTGATAAAATGGTAAATTCTGCACAAAGGCTTTACAGAAGATCTCTATAACTGTATAATATGAAATTATTTCAAAATAAATTTTTTTTATTATTTTTACCAAGAACATGTATTGGTACATTGTATACATAATGATCATAATCAACATGGTTATTTTGTACCTGTACATGATACATCTTGGTTTTCCCCCCCTCTTCCCCCTTCCCCTCCCCTCCCTTCCATTCACCCACCCCTCCCTATTTGCAACAAGTGTAGCTATACTTTACCATTTTTTCCCCTTTCATCTTACTTTTCTTTTAACCTTCTTCTTTATCCCCCTTTTCCCTCTCTAGTTCTCTCTTTTGAATACTATCAAAAATAAAGTTTTAAAAAGTATAAAACAATTATCTTAGAAGCAATCTGTGCAGATTAGCTGGTTATCTGTAAAAACTGGGTCTTATAAACCAGGTCAGATCAGGAATAGAAGAAATGCCTGATGTTTGCTTTGCAGTGAGTGGATGAGATAGACACTTAGCAGCTCTATTCAGATTTTGAAGAACAAAGTATCTGTGTAGCAAAGTATTCTACTATAGATACACAGATACAAAGCTTCCTGTCAGCAGATTAATTTCTCCTTCAAAGGAGAGATGTACACAGTGGAGTACTTAAGAAGGAAGGCTCTGCCCCTTTCTCTTGGCTGTAAGAGAAAAAGAAATGAGGAAGAAGAGGTCAAACCACAGTGACTGCTTTGAACCTACAAAGCAGACTAAGAACCAGGCCTGATCAGTGTCTGGGGGCCTCCAGAGTCCTGAGAGACAGGATGAAGGCAGGACTTCATTCTCATTCACAGAGAGGCTCAAGCACTGCCATTCCCTCACTCTGTTCCAGCATGCAGGCCACCGTGTTGTAACACTGCTCTGCAGCATCCTGCAGCTGGGCCTCCTCCTTCAGAGGCAACAGAAAAATATTAGAGCTTTCACCAAAGATCCCACCCAATGCAGTAAGAAGCCCATAGCTAAGGAAACAGAAAGAGCTTCAAGCAACAGGCCTAGGACAACTTCTCTATGAGCTCTTCAACTGTGTGACCTTTGGGAGAGGCAGCAAACCATCCATTCTGCTGCCATTCTGGAAGACAGTCCTGAGAACAATAAACAAAAACACTGCCTCATGGAACTTATTTTACTTAAATAAAATATACTAACTAAAGAAAGTTGAATAGCATGATAGCACCATGGAGAAAAATTAAACCAGGCAGAAGAGCGCTATAGAGCAAAGCTTCCTAGCATGGCATGGTGGAAAAACCTCACTGCACAGTTGCCAGTCAGTCAGGTGGGGAGAGGTGACCCACACGCAGATCTGGGGCAGCAGCACTGCAGGCCCAGGCGAGCAGGCCACAGATCCAAGGATGTGGCTGGCCTGGCACCATCAAAGAACAGTGAGGAGATCTGTATGGCTAGAGCAGGGGGAGAAGACCCGAACATGGGAGAGGGAAGGAGACAAGGATAGAGAGGACAGAGGTAGCACTGGAGGTAGGTAGAGGAGTCAGAGTGGGGGGCCCCACAGGCCACTGTAATAGAAATATGGTTCAAAGATGGAGGAGAGCTCTAGGGAGTAGCTGCAGCAGGACCTACCCGCCCATCTTACTCCCTCACTGTGGGTACACAGTATTGTCGCCACCCCACCAAGACCAGCTTCTCACCATGGTTGATAACAGGACAGGCAGATGCCCAACTCAACACTCAACAAGGGATTGAGGGGTACCTAAGGACATGAGGGTTCGTATCTCAAAGAGCAGACAGTTCTGTCAAAGTCAGCACAAAAGGCACAGTCATTTGTACCCACGTGTGGAGCAGGGCACGTTAGCAGCACCCTGGTGAATACTTAGATTTCAAGGATAAGGATGTATCTGTAGAATCCCAAATGTCAGAATAAAGGTAAATGACTAAAGTACAGAAAAACCAGTTTGGGCTCCAGGAAACACAGATTTTCACAACTTTGAGAAATGGGTGGCTGTTCCCAGGCCAGAGCACCTGAACAACAAGGCTGCCTGCCCTGCAAACAGACCCCTGAGGCAGAGGCCCCAGAGCAGGTTCCAGCCCGGGAAACATCTAGAGTACCCCTCAGTGCCTTCCCAATTCTGAGAGCGCAGGACTCTGGCATCACAGAAAGAACAACTGAAGAAAACCAAGAAAGCCTAAAAATGAAACAGTCTGAACAGTAAATTCAGAATGTGCAACAAAGACCAAAATAAACATCCAAAAAACAGTTGATTTTCTATGAAAATCATGTAAATACTAAATTTAATTCCATAGAAAACTAGACTAGATCAGCAAAAAAAAAAAATTAAAAACATAGACACCCTAGTATCTGTGAGTAAAAATAGAAAAACACTAAAAACAAAGTTCCTAAAGCCAGTAGCTTAAAAACAAATGACATATGACAAAAAACTCACCACCACCTTTAAAATTTAATGAAAACAGAAACAATGCTTAGACATATCCTGGTGGCTTTTTAAAATTTCAAGTAAAAGAAAAAAATTCTACAAATACCCAAACAGAGAAAGCAGGTTGCCTATAAAGGAGTAAGACAGACCAACCTCAGATATTCTTTTCTTAGAAAAATGGAACAACATCTATAGTTTCAAGGGAAAATAATTTTGAACCAAGAATTATATGCCCTACCAAGTTAGTATTTGTGTATGAAGGCAATTAGAAAACATTCTCAGATACCAAGGGGTTAAGAAAGTATACTGACCAAGAACCTTCCCTGAAAAAGTTGCTTAATGATTTATTGCAGCAAACAGAAAAATTAAAAAGAGTAAGGAGATAATCACATGAACAATTTGATGATAATTATTAAAACTAGTTAAAAACATGAAGTCTAAAATTGTTACATATAGAGTAATAAATTAAATGCAAAATATATTTATAAGCTGTATGTAAAATTTTCAGTTTATATAAATGTCAAAGTGCATGCCAAATATTCAATGTATTGAGCAAATAGATAGTTTTATTTTTTCCATGTAATATTGTAGATAAAGATGCATATTAAGCCAAATGTATGTTAGATAAAAGTGCTTTGTCACTGTGGACAGAACAACTAAAGACATTCTAAATATTAATCTGACAAAATTGGAAAATGGTACAGTATTATTTCCCTTATAAAGAAACTAGCAAGTTCATATGCTAATACTGACAATGCAAGAAGAAAATCTCCAAAGCACTGGTTGGAGAGTAGATATATTTGAAATACTGAATTGGCAACACCAGTGGTTACTGCATCAGATGTAGTTCAGAGTCACTTTGTCACTTTGTCATTCAGCTGTGGACGAAAATAGAATATATACATTCCAAGTTGGTGGAACTGAAAAGAAGTGAAAAACCAAGAAAAAACAGTAAAAGAAAAATACCAAAGAAATGTTAAAATTTACATAAAATACAGACAGAGATAGAAGTGAATTATACTCATAAACTGGCTAAAATCCGAATTAATAAGATCCAAATTGAATTTAAAAAATCAATCTCTGATCCAAGACCTTCACATTTATATAAAACAAAGATTAAAAGAATTTAAAGGTAAAAAAAAAAAAAAGAATTTAAAGGTTACAGAAACTCTTTAGGTTATGGAAATGGCAAATAACATTTTCATCAGGCAGAAACAAGGATATTACAGGATATTTCACATTTAAGAGACTATGTGGAATTCATACATAAAATTTTTGTTCAGTATCTTGGTGTGAGTGGTAGTTATACTGTTGTAAACAGACATAGACACATATATTTTAATACAGATTTTAAAATTAGTGTATTTTATATACTTAAAATTCATTGATCAAATACTTCAATTAAAGAGACTACATGTGGCAAACCAAACAAATGCTGGCAAGGCTGCAGGGGAGTCAGAGAACCTTTCTACATTGTTGGTGGGAATGTAAAGCAGTACAACCACTATGGAAATCAATATGGAGATTCCTCAAAAAACTAAAAATAGAAATTCCATTCGACCCAGCTATTCCCCTTCTAGGTATCTTCCTTAAAGAGTTAAACATATATTACAGCAATATATGCATACCCATGTTTATAGCAACACAATTCATAATAGCTAAATCTTGGAAGCAGCTTATGTGTTCACTGACAGATGAGTAGATACAGAAAATACAGTATTTACACACCATGGAGTATTACTGTGCCATAAAGAAGGTAATCTGTAGGAACATGGATGTTCTTGGAGACCATAATGTTAGCTGAAATAAATCAGACATGCAAGCTTAAGTATCATGTGGTTTCTCTTATGTGAGAAAACCAAAATACAAATAAATAGCAAAATAAAAGGTAAATAATAGGAAACGGGGAGATCTTTTGCAAAAAGGAGGGGGAAAGAAGGGAAGGTAAAGGGGACGAAAAAATAATTAAAATGTGTTATGCACATGTACTCCTCATGATGGATGCAATTAATATGTACTGCAAACATGTATTATTGAAAAAAAGGAAAATTATGAACAACTTTATACCAACAAATTCACCAACTTATATAAAATGGACAAGTTTCTTGAAAGACACAAAATATCCAAAGCTCACTCGAGAAGAAATATATAACCTAGACATCCCCTGTAACTATCGAAGAAATTGAAACTGTGGTTAAAAATGTTCCCACAGAGAAAGCTCTGGCCTTGATGGTTCCATAAATTTCTACGTAAAATCTTCCAAAAATTAAAGAGGTAGGAATACTGTACTTCCCAACTTATTACAGTGGCCTGAGGCTAAAGCCACATGGATGTTATAAAACAACTAGAAGGTGTAACACATTTAAGAGACAGAAGTAGCAAATATTAATTACTGAAAATATTAACGAGAAATGTACAAAATTAATATGAAAAAAACTCTAAAATACTCCTAAAGGACATACGAGTATTTTTTAACAAACTGAAAAGCATTCCACATTCTTTTTTTTTTTTTTTAATTTTTAATTTTAATTTTTTTATTATTTTTACGAAGAATATGTATTGGTACATTGTATACATAATGATCATAATCAACATAGTTATTTTGTACCTGTACGTGATACATCTTGGTTTTCCCCCCTCTTCCCCCCTTCCCCTCCCCTCCCTTCCATTCACCCACCCCTCCCTATTTGCAACAAGTGTAGCTACATTTTACCTTTTTTCCCCCCTTTCATCTTACTTTTCTTTTAACCTTCTTCTTTATCCCCTTTTTTCCCTATCTAGTTCTCTCTTTTGAATACTATCTCTCTTTTTTCTTTAAACAAAATATCTATTCTACCCCTTTGCCCTTATTTACGCTTACGGTTTCTCATATCAGAGAAACAATTCGATGTGTACTAATAAGTGTCTGATTTATTTCACTTAATAGTATGTTCTCAAGGAACATCCATTTACATACAAATGACTCTAGTTTATCCTTTTTTATGGCGGTGTAGTACTCCATTGTGTAGAAAAACCACATCATCTTTAGCCATTCATCAGTTGTTGGGCATTTAGGTTGTTTCCAAGACTTAGCTATTACAAATTGTGCTGCTATGAACATGGTTGTGCATATATCACTGTGATATGATGATTTTAATTCTTCTGGGAAGATACCCAGCAGAGGAATAGCTGGGTCAAATGGAACCTCTAGTTGTAGTTTTCTGAGGAATCTCTCCACACTGATTTCCACAGTGGTTGGACCAGTCTGCATTCCCACCAACAGTGCAGGAGGGTTCCTTTTTCCCCGCAGCCCTGCCAGCACTTGTTATTGGTTGATTTCTTGATAATAGCTATTCTTTCTGGAGTGAGATGGTATCTTAGTGTTGTTTTTTTGTTTTTTTTTGTTTGTTTTTGTTTTTTTATTTATTTTAAACCAAGAGCATGTATTGGTACATTCTACATACATTGATCACATTCATTACATTTATTCTGTACCTATACATGGTACATCTTGGTTCTCCCCCTCTCCTCCGCCCCTCCCCTCTCCTCCCTCCCCCCCATTTATATCAGGTTCATTCATCATTTTCCATATTTTCCCTTGCCCCTCTCTTTCCCCTGTTGCCTTTCTGCTTTTCCCCTTCTTTCTTTCTAGCACTCCTCTCCTCTGCACACCATCCTCCCTTTATATAATATCTATTATACCTCTTTGTCCTTATTTACAGTTATGGTCTCTTATATCAGAGAAACAATTCGATGTGTGCTCATGAGTGTCCGATTTATTTCACTTCATTCTTAGGCAGGACAATTTAATAATAAAAAGTCAAAGCATCTCATGTTAATGTACTCGTGTGACATAATTGTAATAAAAATGCCATTAAGCATAGGAAAATGCAGAGATCTTCCTGAGTCAAAAAGTAAAGGACAAGCCAGGTGTGGTGGTGCACGCCTGTAACCCCAGCACTCGGAAGGCTGAGGCAGGAGGATCACTGTGAGAGAGAAGAAAGACAAGGCTTAAAACCATTTCTATCATAGTAATGATGACTACTACATCAATTTCTTAATCTGAAAATTGGTGGTTAAAAGGGAAAGAATTAAGCATTAACACTGTTTTTATAGGAGTTCACCCAGTTGATAAAAGAAGGTGCTTTATAAAAGCTCAGCCAACAAATGTAGAAATGATGTAGTTAGAAAAATTAACATTTTCTAAACTCAAGAAAATTGATTTAAGCCAGGGTCATTAATGGATGTCAAATCCTTAACTGAAAGATTTTAGAGAAACAGGGTGTGCAAGAAAATGCCTTTACCATAAAGAGATCTCAAGTTCTCATTCTGCAATCCAGGCTGGCCTCGAACTCGAGGTGATCCTCCTGCCTGAGCCTCTGAGTCTCAGGACTATAGGTGTGAGCCACCATGCCCAGCTCTAATGGCATCCTTAACCAACTGGTGAAATCTGGCATTACTAACAGTGAAACAACCTAACACTATATGCTGCTTAATGTGATACAAAATGCAGTACAGATGGTTTCCCCTGTAAAACATCCTTACCAAACATGTTAAATCCATGCAAGTCTTTACATTAAACTCTAAATTTACAGGATACAGAATGATGCCAAAAGGTAATAAACAAATCAAAATACGGGCATTCATTTTACACTCCTCTTCTTTAACTTAGCTTGAGTTCCCACCTCTCCTCTGTATACCCCAGCCTCTGTCTTGGCTTTGACAAGTGTGATGAATACTCATGTGGCACACACAGGAGAAAGACTATTTTCTCTTTATTCTCTTCCTGAATGGGCCTTATACTGGCCCTGTTGGCATATTTTCAAAATTTCTTTGCAAAAACAGAAAATGTTTGGAGGCAGGGTGGAAAAATAATAAGAGAATACCAGCACCAAAGATGAGTAGAGACTACATACAAAAGGCAGAATTATGGTGGTGAAGGAGACAGAACCAGAAGCTAGACAGAATCACTCGGGCCAAGGTATCTCACAATTCCTACCACGAGACAGGGTCAGGTCAACTCAGCTGCACCAATACAGTATAAAAAAAACAGGAATGAGAAATTGATGGGAAATTATTAACTCAGGTATAGAAACTGATTCCCTGTTCTCTACAACCTTTTTAGTGTCATAATGAAACACAAATTCAATTAACTTCACCTTTCACAGTGAAGAGATTGCGAAATGTACCACACAGGAAGAAAATTCCACTGCCATGCATGTCAATGTGGAGTTGATAGCCATACAGTCCATACTCTGGGTTGTCATCCAGAAAGGGAACATGAGGAGGCAGCTCATAGGGCCTGAAAAGCAAACCACAAACACAAATTTGTCAATACCAGTGGTCAAATACTCAGATTGAAAATACTTGTAAAAAAAATTAACGCTCATTTAAAGCACTGCCTCCTACCAATGAGACACTATAAGAATCCAACTAATCTTCTATTTCATTGAATTCAAAAGGACTGCTCCATTTTATTCTTACCAACTTCTATAAAAATAAGCACAAATATGAGTTCCACAGACGGCCATAGGACTACTGCACTGAATGTGTTTTACAGTTTTTCTACAGTGTTTCTACAGTGAATGTGTTTCCACAGAAGTTCTACAAAGGCCACTCTGGCCCCAGTCTGCCTTTCATGGCTGGGGTTAGGAGATATTTAGCAGGAAAATGCACCAAATCTATAGGTTAGGGGCCTGGGTAAAGACCAAAGCCAAGATGCACAAGGCATGTTCAGTAAGAAATAATTTCAATAAGAAATAATTCACCACATGAGGTAACACATTTGAAAGCACTCAGGGACTCTTCAGACAATAAAAAGGAAATAAGGAAGTCTAAGTCCACAGCACAAGGGTGATAGCTGTAGGGAAGCAGAAAGTATATTCCCCACCTAATAGCATTCAAATGCATTAAAAGACATCTAAACAAAACACATCTGCAGACCAGATTTAGTTAGAATCTATGTGCCTTGCAAGATACAAAAATTCATGTAAGTGCAAGATTTTGAGGGATGGGGTAGCATCCTGCAGTAACGAAGCACTCTTGCTTGCATAAATAATATTTTACTAGGCATAAATTCCTAAACCACAATAAATAAAGCAAACATATACTCATGAGTAATCCAATTATTTTAACATCAACTAAATAGTTACGTGTGTTGATTTGTGTCTATTGATTAAAAACAGAATATCTCTGTAGCTATTCTCAGGATATTCAGATAATATCAAATTCTAACCTTCTGTACTGATGGCACAGAAATTTAATTCCCCCACATACAGATACATACACAGTGGCCGAGCCCAACGTGCTCCTCTCGACGAGATGATGGAAATGAAGATGTGCCATGACAAAAGCCAGCTCCCCCTTCTTCTGAAAAGTTAGTTAAAAAGAATACATTTTTCAACTGAAATATTTTAATTTTTCACAAGGTCGTTGTGAGGATTCCAACACATTCATCTTGCAGATACATGCAGTTTCTCACAACTGTAAGATCACCACAGTACTAAGGCATTCTTACTGCTAATATAGTACTACTACCTAATAAGACTTATATGTCATACTGACAGCAGGGTGTGCAGTACCAAAAGAATTAACACCCTCATACTTGTGAAATATCAAAATATTATATATGACAATTCCAAAAAATATACACTGTTAATTCTAGGCTGTTTTGAACTCTTTCAAAGATAAATACTGCAAAGACCTTCACAGACACCAGGTACCAGATTACTTCTACAAACACTGACTATTACTGGTTTAATTGTTCCTCTCACAAGTGACTGCTTAATTCTGCAAAGACATGGAAATGATCAAATTCAGCTTCCTCACTTGCCCATCAGGTGGAACAGCAGAAAATGAGACTCTTCAGGAGACGATCTACTCCTCCCCCTACTCACAGCTGACACTGACTGGTGTGAGGACCCCCAGAGGGTAACCCTGACAGTGCCATTTTCCAGTAGCCAGGCAGAGGACAAGCAGATCAAGCAGACAGTCCATGTAGCTCTGCAGGCCAACACAGATCAATGATTCAAGTCATGAAATACAGAGCAAGCAAACTGCTGCTGCCTCACCCACAAGTCACCTTCACACAGAAAGGGAAGGAAGGAAAGAAAAATTGATCGCCACAATTGTCTGTCTGAGAAAAGAAAAAGATACAAGAGAATGATGCTGCATGAAGCTGTAGATCTTGATTCTGCGTAGTTACTGAATACACAGTCACGGTGTTATTCCCAGAGTCAAATTTGTGAACTATTCTCTTAAAACACCCACAGCAAAAGCCACTGACTTAACTCAACCCTGTATACAGAAGTCCTTCATACTGTTCAGCTTTTCACTAAGTGATTGCCCAGAAAATAACCCTCAGAGGAAGGAGTTAGCAATTGGTCTGACCTGTTGAAATAAGAAACCTATACAGAAGGAAAGGATAATTTCTCAGATGCTCAGCCCTGAAAGGCAGAGTATATCCCATGCCATATCCACAGGTCAGAAGTATGCTTCTGAGACGACCATGGTGAACATCCTAGAGAGGAGCTGTGGCAGAGAAAGGACAGGAAAGAAACATAAGACGGAACATGAAATAATCAGAAGAGGAAAAGGGGAGTGCTATGACATTAAAAGAATAACACTAACAAAACAGGAATAGCAGAAGTCTCATACATAACTATGCCCAAATGTTGGGCTGTGATGGAGAAATGGCACAGCACATATAGGACTCTATCTTACCTTCCATAGCCCAACCATGAGGCCAGGGTTTAAATTGAAGATCCGAACGAGTCTGTCGCAGCCAATCATTGTAGATTCAGTTAATTGACTCAGGTCGTACTCTGCAACTAATGACAGCCATCGAGGTCTTTGAACATCCATGCCAAAGAAAGGAGAGAGAAAACTGAGCTTTCCAATCTGTGTTGCTGCCTATTCTCATTAGTGTACCTAAAGATGTTTTTGAAGAGCAAATTATATACATAATGTACTCTAAGTGACACAATCATGGGGTCGGGACACACAAAACTTGTATAAATAAAAGGCAAAATGGAGCTATTTGAATTTCTCACCCTACTATGCTTTTCTCCCCTTTCATCTTGCTCCTACTGCCAACTCAACAAATTAGCCAGAGGTAGTTCAAAATTAGGATGGTGATGAAGTGACAGAATCATCTTCCATACTTTTCCCTCCGAACACTCAGGACAATAGTACAAGCAAAATCCAACACTCAATATGTACTCCTAATCAAGTGAGTAAAATAATACTTAAGCAAAGATAAAATACTTTAACATAAAAAACATGTGGTCTCAATAGGCTATCTGAAAGCAGATGTGCCTTTAAAATTATTTTCAGGGATAATTCCAAGAAGTGAGAAGTGAAACATTAGCAAATGAATTTAAACCAAAATCAGGAATATTTTCATTAAGAAGACACACTGTGGGCTGGGGATTTAGCTCAGTGGTTAAAGTACTTGCCTCGCAAGCACAAGGCCCTGAGTTCAATCCCCAGCACCAAAAAAAAAAAAAAAAAAAAGACACACTGTGAACTCAAAGTCTCAGTGTCTAAGAATAAACACTCAAATGTGTAAAACAGGCAATTTGATTCTGCTCTTCATCATAAGATTTAAAGACATCTAGAGTGAAACATCCTACAAGCACTACAAATTGTAGACACAGATGTCTGGCATGCCAGGAACCTAGAGATGATTCAGAAATTAATAAGGGCGATCTCAATTGTCAACTAACAGAAGACAGTATTAAAACAAAGTCCATAAGGAGGGGTACCATAGCACATTCAAGTCTGCCCGTTGGCACCTAATGTCCAGGCCAGTAGGTGGCAAATATGCAGATATTCATTCAGTAAATGAATTTAAAAGGTCAGTACGTCACGGTTTCAAAGCAAAGGGAAGGCTATAAGGTACTACGAACAAATTCATAGCTCTTACACTACTGATTTCAGCCTTTCAAAAGAACCTACAACGTAGTAATGAGAGGTGGTCAGTGAGTATGCATATAAGCTAAAAATTTGCTCAGCATATGTACAATGTATTTGGAAGAAGATGAACACAGACCTAGTGAACTAATAGTGGATTCAGGAGAAACAGAAGTGAAACCTTAGCTCCAACTGACAGTGACTACACGCCATCAGACTGGGGAAAATGTCATGAGTGCTTAGTGCAAATAATAAGTGCACAAGAAATAGTAGTCATTACCATTATCATTATTAAGGTAGAGAAAGAAGGCTAGGTGGGGATGCAAAGAATCCTCTTTTCTCACTTTTTGATGTACCCAGACATGGAAAACACTCATAAATCTGGCTGTGAAGGCATTTAAAGAGATTCTGAGGACATGCAGAGTCCTTGTTTGCCTTGGTCTTACTAACATAGGCACTGAGGCTGACATGAACACAACCAATCTCACAAATGTGGAGAGGCACAGGACCAAGTGCAGAATGGAGAACAGTCAAAGAAGAAAACTTAAAGTCCAACTAGAAAAGGGTGCTGTAGAGAAATTCAATTTGTAAATTACATCAATGGGTCTTCCACTGTTCCTGAAAAATCCTCAATGAAGAAATAAAAACTACCCAAGTAAAAGTCAAAAGTGTCTTCCTGGCCGTCACACATTTGTAGGCAAGGATCTTCACCCCGGCATGATAAATGCATTGGCTCACACACTTGCACTGAAAGGCAGATCAAAACAGATGCCTGAAAAACACTTTTAGTGCTGTTTAGGACAGTTGATCAAAGGCTGGCTGAAGTCCACACAGTTTTAATGAAAACAAATTACATTCAATGAATTTCCCTAATGAATTTTCCAGCATTTCTGACTATGGCATCTACTATTCCTGAACTTGATGATAATTTTCAGGAACATACTATTTATTAAGTAAGCTTTACAATTCGACATTACCCATTTAGTCTTCCATGATCATTTTAATTAATATTAACAATTGTATCCCACTGTTTATGAACAACGGTCCATGATATGCCAAGTAACAAAATACATACAGTTTGTGGACTCCCCCCAAAATAATTTCATAATGTATAAAAACTAAATATTGTGTCAGAAAAATCTGGTGCCCATTATGATACCTTATAAAATTTAAGATTTATCCCAATAATAATGTCCCAAAAATTAAAAAGATAACTATATTGCAAAATCTTTTCAGTAATACAATAATTTGCATTTCATCAAAACATTGAATACATTTTGAGAATATATTAAGACCTAAAGCTATTCAAAGCATGAGGTCTAAGTGTCCTCACGCTGCTGTAAGAGGAAGGCTTAGTGATCACTAAACACTCTCAAAGAGCCAGCACCACAGAGGAGCTGGACACAGGGTCACTTCTAGGGAAGCCATGAAAAAACGCTGTTCCTGCTGGGGATAGCCAGTACTAACATCAGACATCAACATCTTCCGTAGCAAGCACAGATGTGAGAGACCCATGGGTAGAACTGCAGTATGAAAAGACAGCAAGGAAAGTAATATGGAAAACGCTGGCGGAAAGTCAAAGGACAATAAGGTAGTGAGGAGGTGGGAGAGAGGGCAATACGCCAACTCTGGAGAAGTTGAATCTATGCAGGTATTACCTCTGCATTTGCCATAGATTTTTCTATAAAGATGTACTATCTTGTTTGGGAGATGGAGAACTTACACATGCTATCATCCAGCTTTTAGAAGAAAATAACTGGGAGTGAGAGAGCAAGCATAAGATATTTCCTAGGAAAGACACAAGTGAGCCTTTTAGTGAATATGGACTATGTAAGAAGCCACCTAACAAGAGAATAATAAGTACACTGGGATGCTCATTGATCTAATCTATGCATTTTACAATGACATCTTTTGATCTTCACAACAGCCATCCATGCTAAATACTACATCAGCACTGGCATCAATTTATTTTGCACATGTGAAAAAGGAATGCAGAAAGAATTATGTGCACAAGGTCATACATCAATTAAGTTCAAGAGAAAAATGCCCATAAAGTAACTAATAAATGGGGTTGGGGATTTAGCTCAGTGGTAGAGCCCTTGCCTGGCAAGTGCCAGGCCCTGAGTTCAATTTCCAGCAGCAGCTCCCCCCCAAAAAACTAATAACTATGTTTATAATCTCATATGTAAACTACAATTAGTGAACTACTCACTGAAGAAGAAAATTGTAATAGTTTTATACATCTTTCTGTTAAAACAGTTAAAGCTAAAAACTTCAAAGGGTTAGCCATCAGTAATCCCAGACACATTGTTAACTAGCATGTCATGTTTTACTGTTACAGATAACCACGATAGGAGAACTTAAATTTAAACCTAATCATAAGTGTGACAAACCCTATTTTTCTCTATTCCATAGTAACACAGAATGACAGAAAAGTCTTAAAGATGCAATCAATTAATTGTATTTTTTAATTATACAAGCAATGCTACCTAATATTTACATGTAAGATGTTCTCAGTGACAGTTCTGCTGACAGTACTTACCCATTTTTAGCAGGAGCTTTATACTGGTCCATAAAAACTGGTGTCATACCACACAAATTCAAGGTTGACAATGTAGCTAAAGAAGGCCAATTTCTGCCATACCACACAACAGTAATGGATGTATCATTTAAAGAAAGATCGACATGTGGAATGACATATTCTCTTCCACTCTTTTCTTTCAATATAATTGCCCAACCTAAGCCAGATATTCTGCAGAAAGAAAAGAAAGCTAAAAATGTTTATTTCATTGCAGAAAAAAATGCTTCAGGTAATTTTATATATTATCTCTAAAGCATTTATTTCCCTAAAAACCAAAGTCAAAATTCTCAGAATACAGCCAACATAATTTTCAGTGCACCAACAATTCCCTCCTTAGACCTTCCCTCCTCACCTAACAAACACTCACTATATATCTGTGTTGTTCCAGGAACCAGCAATACACAGATAAGTAAGACAAAGGTTCTGCCCGGGGGAGGAACACCTTGGACACGCTTGCTTTACTACAGAAGATCACTAGCCTACTCCTGCTCTATATATATAAGGCCAAATACAAGGAATAGGAAAATATTGTATATGATACAGATACGCAAAAACACAAAAGTATCAGAGACAATCCCACAAAATCTAAATTATACATCTGTCCTATGTATATAACTTTCTGAGCTGATACTGTCATACTTTTCTAAAGTGGTTACAAGCTGAAAGGCTTCACAGTCCTGCTCAGGAGTCTCAGAGGCCACTGTTGAAGAACAGACCACGTACCTGAGGGCCTCTTTGGTTTTCACCGGAAGGCCTGTGTAAGGGCTGACAGGTTTGAGAACCCGGGCTAGTACTGCTTTCACGGATGTGATTTGTTTCATAATATAGGTTTTCTTCCAATATCCTGCTTCCTTATCCTCAACTGACAGTAAGCTCACAGACACAGCCGTCTCCTCCACTGACTTAACTTTCCAACTGGATCTTTTACGTGAAAACGCCCTTGAGTAGATTCTGACCCAAATAAAACTGGAGGGAAAAGGAGAAAATACATTAAACACTGTCTAAAGTCATAATAATATATTAAATTAGAAATGCACAATAACTTTTAAATAGTCCAATTACAAGAATAAGTCAAGCTGAACATTTATGCTTGTTCATGTGTTAAAGTCAATTTCAGTTTGAAATAAAGTGTTTTAGATTCACCAAACCCAAAAACACTTTAAAAATCCTGTTTCTGAGCATTAACTTTAAAGTGAGCAATCTCAGGTTATTTGGGATTGTTTGAACTTCTGCCTTCCTGTATCAATAATTGAATAGAAGGTCTACACAGTAATGTACTAGAAAAACAACAGAGAGGGTATACATAGTGTGATTCTTCTTTCATAGAGATACTTGCTTTTGAAAAGATCAGAAAATAGGGGCTGGGGATTTAGCTCAGTGATTAGAGTGCTTGCCTTGTAAGCACAAGGGCCTGAGTTCGATCCCCGGCACCACAAAAAAAAAAAAAAGAAAAAAGAAAAGATCAGAAAAAGATATATATGCACACAAAGAAATATTAACAGTGAATAATTGAATGATACATTCCTTTTGCTTCCCGTTTTTAATTTTTCAACAACATGAGCATGCACTGCTTTCCCAAAGATTTTATGTGAGCATTTGTAATAACAATGAAAGGGTTTTTTTGTAGCACATGCTATTTGTCCAGTGTTGTTTCAAGGACTTCATAAACATTAAGTCATTCAAGCTTTACAACAAACACACGAGGAGCTCCTCTTTTATCCCCACTGCACAGATGCTGTAAAGTGTTCTGGGCCAGATGAGTGCCATCAAGTATGTGACTTCTAGAACTGAGATTTGCACCCATGCAGTCTCAACGAGAGCTCACAATCTTCTCTCCTAGGTTTCACTGCCTCTTCAGTAACATAAAGAATTGGGTTTAAAGAAAGTGAGTAGGCTATCCAAATTCAGTCAATAAGCCACAATGGTAACACTCAGATTCCCCTTGGACAAGGTCTGTGCTCCGTCATTCACTGCTACCAAGAGGTCATGAGATGCCTCAAACACAAGGTGGGCTTAAAGCTGGACTCAAGGCTCCTCAGTCTCAGCCAATCCTCTCCATGAGGGAAGAGAATTAACATTTAGGGAAAACTGAGGCCAAGTTTAAAATCAATTTCCTAATTTGAAAGGTGAACTTTTCATAAGTAAAATAAAACCATTTGCCAATTTATGTCTCTACATTTCTATTTAGAGAAGTTTGGCTGCTGGAAGAAAGCAATTCCTCTAAAAAAAAGGGATAATTCTGAGCTGCAGGAAGTGTACTGGAGACACCACAGGTACCCAGAGAGAAATACCTATTTCATTTGCTGCAGTAGGAAAGGATTTTTCCTCAAAAAAAGGACTTCAGATCACATCTCCTTGAGTCAGACACTACGTGATTTCTCAACGACCATGAACTCACACAATAAAACACACCTATTGATTTCTCTTTCTGGCATGGTTTTCTCAAATCATTCCTCAGTCCACAAAATCATTTCACACCAAGCAGCTATATTACTTATATTTTGAGTTCAGAAATGTCTAGACATTCATCTGTAAAGTTACGATTAAGTGGAGTCTATGTAGGAAAATCTAAAACTGTTCTACCAAAGTCTCTTAAATAGACACTTTTTAAAACAACCTGTACATAAAAGCTTGCCCATGTTTTGTTCAGATTTATTTTACTCATCATCTCATTCTATTAAGTGTTTCCTTGCTTTAGCAAGACCTTTACAGAACCTCAAGTTTTCCACCTCAGCACTACCAAACTACTGCTGATGCTACTTTACATGCTCTAGTCCTCACAAACTGTAAGAGCAAGCATAGTCACCACACACAGTTAGTGACGGTGACTACGATCTACACTGTGTGAGCGATGAGCTGCATTCAGAGACACTGTCACATTTAATGTACCATGAGTGAAGCTTCAATTTAAAAATTTTACATTATGGTATAAAATACTGTATTAGGTTGTTCCCCTTGATTGTTTATAAAATAAAAATGTAAAAAAATTTAAAATGTTAAGTTTAAGATGCTTTTTAATACTATCCTTGAGAACTCCTCATAACATTACAGTTTTGGACATCTAACTTTTCATGGAAAAAAAAGTCTCACTGTATTTTGCTTTAATGAATATCTTCATCTCTTCCTAGGTGATTAAAAAATTCTCTGTATTTATTCTAGAACTACTGCCAAAAATATGATTATTTCACTTATTTATATGTGAGTGTTGACATGGATGGGTGGATGGACAGACAGACATTCTCCCACATAGGAAATATCTTTTTAAATTAAAAGATAGGAAAAACCACTCTTCCCAACCAGAGAACAGCATATGTCCCCTGCTAAGTATGAGATAATTGAGAACAGGCTCAAAGCGATATAAGGGCTTATTCTGAGTTCCTGGCTCAAGTGGCAAACATATAAAATCAAAGATGTACTGTACTGGTAATTTCAGAACTTCACTAGTCATTGGTATGACCTGAAAAATAATAGAAATACAGATTCCACAGCACTATATTACAACCTCCAGAAATGCAGGCTAGGAATCCACATTTTTAAACTTCTTCAACTAGTTCAGATTTAGTCTTCTATGGACTGGCATTTGAGAACCAATGTACCATGTAATATTTCTTGCCCACTACCTTAGTTACTTTCTCATCACTGAGACACAGTATCTGACACCCACCACTTACAAAAGGAAAGGTTTATTTTGGCTCACAGCTTGTAGAAATTTCAGTCAGCTGGCTCCAAAGCAAGGGAGCATGGCAGAAGAGAACTGCTCATGGAATGGCAGGAAGCAGAAAGAGATCAAGGGAGGATGCCAGTGACCCAACTTCTCCCACCCAAATCACATTAGCTATAAATTCATCAGTAGGCTAATCCACTGATGAGTATCATGCCCCTATGATCCAATACCTCCCCAAAGCGCTACCTATGAGTGCATTTTGCACAGAGACGCACATGAGGCTTTGGGGGGATATCTAGACATAAACCACAACATTCCACCCCTGGCCCTCAAAACACTCATGCACATCTCTATGCAAAATGCATTCAGTCCATCTCTAAGAGTTGCCAAAGTCCTAATAGTCTCAGAATTGCTGAAAAGTCCAAGTCCAAAGCATCCTCTGAGATTTGAGGCAAACTCTTAGCTGTGAGCCCCTGTAAAAATGAAAAGAAAGTTAGACTTCCAATATACAATGGTATAGGATACCCATTATTGGTATACCCAATGGTATAGGATACAATGGTACGGGATACCCTATACCATTTCGGAATGGTATAGGATTCCCATTCCGAAAGGTAGAAATGGGAGGATAGAAAGAAATGGAACCAAAACAAGACCAAAATCTAGAAGGGCAAACATTAAATGCCATAGTTTCATATCCAGTACCCTGGGCAAATTGCAGAAAGATGTGAACTCCAAAGGGCTTGGGCAGCCCCGTCCCTATGGCACTGCTGGTAGTAGTTGTAGGTAGTCCTCATGCCTTCTCTCTTGGGCCAGCTTTGCTCACTCCTTGCAGTTTTCCTGAGAGAGTCCATGTTCTTGGCATTTTCAACATCTTGGGGTGTCAACTGCACTTTCGGCTTCAGTCTCATAGCTTTACACAGTGTTGTCTCAGGGGCACACTGCCCGGCCTTCCAGGTCTTCTTCTGAAATCTGGGTGGAAACCTCCCTGACCCCACGATTCTTGCATTCTGCATGTGAGTAAAACCAGTACCATGCAAATGACACCAATGTCTGCCACCAGCTGGAGCAGTAGCTGAGCCCTTTTACATCTTGCCAGAGACTGCAGAGGCCTCTAACTGCCTGGATGGCTGAGCATGGTGAAATGAACACCAGGAATCAATTTCCATTCTCTAGGCTGCAGTCGTTCTGGACCATGGTGCCCTGGCGCTCTCTTTTCAAAGCAGTCTTTCATCTTTGCAATTTTGAGCTTTCCAAGGGTGGGGGGGCTTGTTGGTTCTTCATATTCCCTTAAGACATGTTCATATAGTCTGGATGTACGGTACTTAAGCTTCTTTTTAATGCTAGTGTTTTTAGAACCAAACTCTCTTCTGCTCTATCTTTACAGGCCCCAACTTTTACTTAGTTTCCTTTCGGGCCAAACTCAACACTTTTAATATCATTTAGCTGTGTTATTTGCTCTTGATTTTCAACACAGATCAGGCCAAAAGTCCCAAACAATACACAAGCCACAGCCTCAATGTTAGGCTGCCCTGAAATTTCCTCTGCCTGATTAATTAGCCTGTTGCCCCTAATCTCAATCTCCTACAAAGTTTTGGGACATAAGCAAAATGCAGACAAATTTTCTGCCAGAGCATAACATTCATGGCCAAGAATCCAACCACCCAGTGGAGTCCTTCTTCCCAGCTGAAACCTCTTGAGCCTGGTCTTTACTGGCTGCATTACTATCAGCATTCTGGTCTTCTGAGCTCTGACTAGAATCTCCCACTGAGCTCAGCTTGCAGAACTCAAGGGCTGCTTCTCCAGCTGGTATCTCCAAACCTTTCCAAATTCTTCCCACGAGCCAGTTCTAAAGGCTTCTGAACTAAATGTCAGGTAGTGTCAGAGCAATGACCCCACTTCTCTGGTACCAAAATCTGTCTCACCTTCTCGTCACTGAGACATAATACCTGATACCCACAACGTAAAAGAAGAAAGGTTTATTTTGGCTCACAATTTGTAGAGGTTTCAGTCCATAGTCAGCTGGTTCTAAAGCAGGACAGCATGGGAAAGGAGAAATGCTCATAGTACAGTGGCAAGAAGCAAAGAGAGATCAAGGGAGGGAGGGAGATAGACCCTTCCAGGCCACACCCTCAGTACCCACCTCCTCCCACCAGAGTTCACCTCCCAGCATCACATTCATCAGTGGACAAATCTCACTTTATTCATAGGTACCCGGGGAGCACATGTAGGATTGGCTCCCTCCTTCCAAAGGCAACAGCCCCAGAAGACACTCTAAACCTCTCTCTTTCCCTCTTTCACTCACGAGCTCAGTCTACTTAACTTGTCCCACTTAGCTTCCTTCTCTAGGATCTGCCTGACTTCCAGCAGAAAGCGTACAATCTGCTGTGGGAACCCAGAGCCAGGAACACGGGTAGGGCTCTGCAATGTTCTTGAGATTGTGTTCTAGTTCGGGGTAAATACAGGTAACACTCCAGGCCAGCAGCCCAAAATTGCACTTTCAACAACTACAGCAATAACAAGCTTGATCTTTTTCAGTACATGCAAAGAACATTCCTTTCTTTAAGCATACAAATGAAATTATCAGAAAACATCATATGACTACATAAAGCACTAGACATTATTTCTATTTGTGCCTAAAAACATTAGTGAAATTAATTATGTTAAATTTTTTAAATGGTTAAAAATCTCTTACTAGTTTTCATAACTTTATCAAACTGTCATTAAAACATAAAAGAGACTTGATTTTCTCCTTACTTGTCATTGGTCAAATGATAAAAGCGCCTGTTCACACAGCCAGTCCATAGCAGGCTCACAGCATCCAAGTAGGAAAATATCTTCAGCAAGATTTCTGAAGGCATTCTGAGAGAGGGGAAGAAATAATCAGACACGGGGACCAGTGCTTAATCTACAAATTACCCAGAAAACTGTCTGTTCATCTCTAAATAGAATCCATAAACAGATCCCTCCTGTAGAAGAGGCAAGCTATAACCTCATCTTCAATTAATTTCTTGACTGAAGTTTTCTGGTTATTACAATTCTCATGACGTAAACCAATAAAGAGACCCAAAGGCACAGACTGCAAACTTCATGAACATTTTAATCATGTTCACACACTATGATGAGTCAAAAGGCAGGATTTCACTGCTTCTGTCATGGAAGTATATATAATTCTTCAGTGAGATAAAAGAAAATAGTTTAGATGGCTAAGATTAAAGAGTTCCTAAATACTGTTCATAGGGATCCTCCAAGCTGGAACAATCAATGTTTAAACCCATATTAAGCCCACAGCTTTCTGTTGAATGATAATTATTTCCCATTCATAGCTATTGGGATTGGGGTAAGGGATGATGGGGAAAGAAAGAGAAAGGTGAGAGGTAGGACAAATTCAAACTGTGGGAGCAAGGAAATTCTGCTTTAGGACACTGAGCTTGCCTAACACATGCTAAGATAATTTGTGCATGTTCACTTTCAGGACTTTAGAATTCAAATATGAGTATGTCCTAATTCCTATTTTATATTGTGGACCCACTCCAAATTCTTGCATCCGTAATCCCCACTCCTACTGCCCCTGTTCCAATAGAGAATGCTCATTTCCTCCTATCAAACTGCATGTGCTCTGGGTCCCCAGCATTGTCTGCAAGAACTTTGGCATTGCATTCCTACCTCAATCTTCTGAATCATTCGCATCAGCATCTGAAAACTCCTCCCAAATATCTCATCCTAATATTATACTCTTGCCTTGATTCCTCCAATCTCCAACCCCTCTCTAGCTAACATACAATCTGTATGATCCCTTTCACTACCATACTTCAGAGAAAGAACAAAAGAAAATAAAAACCTGTCTATACATGCAGTCTCTACAGCCACGCCTCTAATTTTTTGTTTCATACATTTCATTATGAAATGTAACTTGCAAAAAATAAGCATCAAGCCCATCCCTCTCCATTGGCCTAAGAAAGTTCCCCAAGGCTATCCACAGATTCCCTGCTGCCTCTCCCACTCTCTGCGGAGAAGGGATCACTTCTATTTTCGCAGCAATCTCTTCCTCTTCTGGTTTCCTCAATACCTCCTTCTCCTGGATTTCTTGGACCTCACAGGTCTTCTCTGGCTCTTGGTTGCTTTTCAGCAAACTAGCTCCTCCATGCTTACTCCTGAGCCACCTTCCTTCTCTTCTCTGCTTTTCTCCAAAATACTCCCCAGCCTGGTCTCTATCGGCCACATTACTATCAACATTCTAGTCTTCTAAGCTCTGATCAGAATCTCCCATTGGGCTCAGCTCAGAGAATTCTAGGGCTGCTTCTACCTCTCCTCCTTCCAGAGGAAAGACACAGGCAAACAAGCAAATGAGATAGTTTTAGAAATCAAATGGCATCATATCACTATACCTAAAGTACAGCTCCTCCCTGTGGCCTACCAGCTCCAGCCTCTGGGCCCCTGACCTTCCTTCTGCCACCTCACTACTAACCAGTCACCTCTGCCACAGCACTCTGAGCACTGCCTTTTCAGCACCTCTGAGTTCTGGTTCTGGCACATTCTCCAGGTTCTTCAATCTCAATTTTCAGTTCTCATCCTTAATGTCTCCTCTTCGATGAAATCTTTCCCTGCCATCCTACCCCATTATTTTGCACTATGGAATACATTTCTTTTCTTGACAGCATATACCCAAATTTTAATGATTTACTTTTTAAAAAAATCTGTCCCCCTCACTAGTTGATCAGCTTCATAAGAAGACAAGGGCTCAATTTTGTGTCCCAGCACCAAGTACAGCATCTTATCAAGTAGGTCCTCAAACAGTCAATGGCTAGATTTGCCAAATTAACAAAATGTTGTCCTATTTCTTATATCAGAGTATTATATGAGATTCTACTCCCAAAGTAAAGGGTTTTAAACTTAAATTTATGTCCTTAGTTAATATCTTTATTTTTGCTTTACTTTGTACAAACACATTAAAATGCGTACATTAAAATGAATGTATAAAAATATGGATAGCATAACTAAGCTAGTTATGATATAGTATTAAAAGCTCAGAACTGGAAAGCAGACAACTTATGTTTGAATCACAGTTTTGCAGACCACGTGGGCCTTACTTCCTCCAGTGTAGTGTCTCTCTCTAATAATACCAAGTTTTCAGGCTCCACACAATGCTTAGCATACAGATGATCCTCCATAAATGTTACTACAATATAAATCTACAGATACTTTACCATCAATTTCAAATAACTTTTTTTAAAAAGATTCTATGATGCTGAGAGTCACAATATAAACTCTTGCCATGAAAACATCAGTTCTCAAAATACTGAAAACTAAGAAATTCAGAGAGCTCCCAAGCTTTTCAGAGCTTTTATTTTAATTCCTATTTCTCCTTTTTCAAGGGCTTTCATCAATTGAAAAGTGAATAATTTTGAAGAACAGTTTAATAAGAGCAAAATTCAACTTAGTTGTCACTTTTAGAAGTTTAGTTTCATAAAACTAGTCTAATAAGGATAATGGTGACAGGCTTATGACTCATATCAAACTCTCCGTGTTGTAAATTCTTCCTACACAATCCTATTCTTAGAGAGCTCAAAATAGCAAGCTGGTATACACAGCAAAACTTTCTCTAAAAATTGCATGCCTCGAGTCACCCCACTCACCCACCCAAAAGCAGGCTACTTCTGCTACTTACCTATCCAAGTACAGAGAACAGTTAGAGGATGATTTCTCGAAGTGCTGGCCACGTCTGGCACATTGCCTCAGAACAGTATCGCCTGCACTTAATTTGACACCACGCCCCTTTCTGAAAGGAAAAGTGGGAAATTCAAATTATGAGCTCAGCTAAGGTGATTTATCTGTTCCCTTCCACAAAATTCTAAAGGATCCATAACGTCAAAGATTACTCACTGTGACACTTTCTCTCTGCAGAGATCAAGGGAATAAAGCCAGGAGGAAAGGAGAAAGGAAAAGGGAAGGGAAAGGAAAAGGGAAGAAAGGAGGAGGTCGTGAAACTGCAGAGTCCTGGGTAAAGTAAACCTGAAGACTGGACTCCGATGTGTTTTCAACCTAAGGTTTAACACTAGCTCTCACTAAAGGCTGTCAGTATGTCAGAGAAGTACTACAAAATGTATTCAATGGAAACAGAAGAAAAAGACACATACACATTGACTGGCTGGTTTTGATAATACAACAGAAAGCTAGTAAAGATACTCATCATTTTTAAGAACTTCAGATTTGTGACTAGAACTGTCAACACAATCTACAACCCCACTGATCCTTCAGGGATTAGGACTGGTTCTAACTCTGGCTTTGGCAGTCCTACTCATAGAAATACCAAATATTCGCAATTGTTTCTTTACATTTTAACATCTCACATTCAATAAAATCGGTTACCTTTTTATTTTACTGGTGCATAAAATAATAGGGCATCTTACAATTAATGGCTTTTTAGACTTTATAAAATAAGGTTATGTTTTATGCAGTTAGTACTTTTCAAGGTGCTACAAATAATTTTCTATTAAGATCAAACTTCAAAACCAGTAAAGAACAGTAGCTTGAAAGGGATCTGAAATTGTCAAGAAGTCATAGAGCCCACACCCTCCCTTTTCCTGGAAGCAGCTAAGACAGCTCCTAGTAGATAAGCTATTTCTCTTGGAAAGGTTTTGAAACTGCTTCTTTAAGTAATCTACAACACACAAGTATCAGGTATTGCCCCCACCTCCAACCCAGCATGCTATTTAAGAAGTGACTATAATCTATAGTATATGTTACCCATATGCTCGGTTCACCAGCACCATTACTTTGAAATATGTATTTTGTTCACCAAGCATTTAGCCATGCTCAGTGTTTTGTCCCAGGCTGATTCCCCAGACGTATCTGAACTAACACTCAAAAAGGATATGGGCAATAATCAGACAAAAGTAAGATGTTCTAAGAACTTCAAATGAAGGCTGATTAACTGTCTGGTAGCTGAAGCATCAAACCCACACAGAATGAATCATAACAGAGGATGGTCATCGACCTCAAGCATATCCTGCCATTAGGAGATACAAGAACCCTCATGCAAAGTCTCAGATTACCAGGTGACAACATAGCCTGGTGCCTGTTGCAGCGGTGTGATACCATGATGTAGGTACGCCAAATCACCCAGAAGCATCCATTTGCCATGCTCAGTAAGCACTATTCCCATGTGCTCTGAGCAGCTGGCAAATGAGTTTCTCTTCCTTCAATAGATTTTCCTCTTTAGAAACAAGCAGAATGGCTGGCACCTGGGAAGCCCTCCATAAATACTATCCAGCATCTGCACACCAGTATTTCAACACAGGAAAGGCTGAATAAGGTAAACTTTTCCAAATCCTGGAGGGTAACAAATGCACTGCAGTGAAAAATGCTGGCTACCAAAGCCACTCCATGCCAGCTCTGGCAGAAAGGGTTCAGGGCTCTTTTTGTCTAATCTGACTTTCTAGTCACTGTTTTCAAATTAGTCCAGATAGATGGTTCCCAACCTGCACTCTGCAGAGCAGGAAGAAGAGGGAAAGAGATGTGAAAGAGATGTGGATTTAAGCTTTTGGAAATGCCCCCTCCCTTAAATCAGAGAACTCTGGGTTACATAAATTCTATGTTACCTATATTCAAAGATAAAGTATCTTCAACTGACAAAAGTTCTTAACATTCAAGCTTTAAGTAAAAGGAATTTCTATTACTCTTTCATGAAATAATTTCTATAAGTAGATCCTAACCTGTGACACTCAGACCCTTGACTGTGTGAAGCGCTGTATCAAGAAGTCTGTAAGTCCACGTGTACACTAAGCACTGTATAAAAACTGAGTAGTCTCTCACTAATATATACCATTGCTTTAATAGAAATGAATACTACTGTTGTAGTTAATCAAATACAAATTTATCTCTACAGCATAACTAAATTAGTAACAGCTCTTTGTCATTATGTATTTTCTCAATTAAAAGACGCTAGAAAAATAAACACTATTTTGCCTTAGGTCTATCCAAGACAACCAAAGAAAAGTATCAATTTTAATCTGGCAAAGACTACATAAATGATAAGGACTCATGCTGGCTGTGTCACAGAGAAACCAGCATTCTCCCTCTCTGCTGGTAAGTACAAACCTTACGGAAAGCCAACTCTGGTTAGCGCGATCCAAGATCCTTAAAAAGCACACACATTTTTTAAGCCAGGAATTCCACTTCTACAAATACACTTAAAATCAAAAAAATATGCCCAGGTGGTTCACTCAATCATGTCCACCTCAAAAGTTGTCTTCACTGGGGAAAAACACTTAGAACCAGCATAGTAATTAGTTATGTTGAATGGCCTCCACAGAGTTAATGATTTTCAGTCAATGAGAATGCAAGCTCAACATATATGAAAGTGGTTGAAACAGAAACAGGTCCAAGATGTCTCGCAGGTATCTGCATGACTTATGTCCTCACCTCTTCTAGGCTCTTACTCAAATACCCTTATCTCACTGACACCCACCCTGGCTATCCCATGTAAAACTGTAATCCAGACTCTACACACATACCCTCTCTGCCCTTTTCCTATATTTTTCTCCTTAGCACATATCACTATCCAACACTGTCTTGTTTACTGTCATCTAATTTATTACCATCCTATTAGTAAGTTCCATATGAGCAGGGACATTATATGAGCTTTGTTCAGTGCTAATTCTTCAGCACCCACAACATGTCTGGCACGCAGCTAGCTAACACACATCTGCTAAATTAAAAATGTGTTAATTGAAAAAAAAAGCAGATCACTTCAGTATATACTACAAAAACTTATTTTTGTATTTCTCTAAAAGAAAAAGTAAACATGCATACAAAGAAAAGGTCTAAAAGACAAGGTATTAGCACTTAACATAGAACTTCAAGGTTGGTGGTGGTGACTGTTAATACTCCACGTTGTGTTTTCCAATTTTTCTTAATCCACTGAATACACAATAAATTTTGGAGGTAGTTCTTGCTTTAATTTCAGAACTGAGAGTCTCATGTGCAAGAAAGCTAGGAACCAGCTTGACAGCACAACCCTAGACTGAAGCAGTGGTTCTCAAAGTAACTCTAAAGAAGTTGAAATCCAGGCCTTTACAACTAAAGGCACAGCCTGCAGCCGACTCCTACAAATCTCTCACTTCATCTTAAAACATTAACGCAGACATTTATTGCATTCTACAGAATAATTTATCTTTGCCCTATAAAAATTACTGAACTGTTTAATATCTCCCCCTCAAAGCCTTATGTATTAATTTTACACACGACAAAGAGGCCTTATGTATCCCCTAGCCATTGGCACCTATGCTTTTCAGAAGCATAATGCCAGAATGCTCTACTATTTCAAGGAATACATACTGGTACAATCTAGCAAGCTCTTACTGAGAAGGTTACCTCAGGTGTTCAGAACTTGCAAAAACTTACATGAAATGAATAAAGTTACTGGTACACAGCTGTATATAAACTACATATAAATATTAGTGGTTGCCATGAAATCAAGCTGTAACTCTCTAAAAGATAATTTTAAATAACAAACAGATAAGTTCCATTTGGTACTATTTTAAAAGAAAAAAAAAGGTACTAAAGGCTTTTCTCTAATCTGAATCCCTTAATCTAATAATAACAAATGGACATGAAAACATTTTTGACTAAAACATTTAACGAGACTTATTCAAATGTACAAATACTTCTTAAAGACACATTCTGTAAAAGATAATGTGCTAAATGCTTTAAAACTTTATCTTTCTTTACATAATCATAAAATAAAGGCTATTTTATTACAAAGCTGTTTGAGTACTTTAAAAACGTTAAAGCCTATTTTTTGCTGTTTTGTTCTTCCACAATTGAAATAGATTTCACAGAGTCTCTCATTTTACAAATAGTACTAAGGCTCTACTTAGGCCATTAAAAGGACTTAAAATTCCAAGGCAAAGGCAGAAAGGCCCCATGACCTTCATCTCCTGTCTTTCCAGGAGATTTTATCTTATATTATCTTAGATTTTATATCACACCAATGGAACATTTGGCACTATTGAAAGTACAATCCCATTTCTCCCTAAAACCAACTGCAGAGTGCCAAAGGACTCACATTTAACAAATTAGTAAAAACAAAGGCGGAGGGAGGGTGGGGTGGGGGGTAGAGTGGAACGGTAGGAAAGAGAAAGAACTGAGATGTGTTTTGTACATGTACCAATTCTCCACAATGAATGCAATCGTTGCATACTGTAAACATGAACTAATAAAAAGGTTTTTTAAAAAGTTTTAAAACAAAATTTAAAAAAACAAATTAGTAAATTGCATGCACGTCCTCATAGTCAAGGCTAATATTAAATTACATAAAGTTTTAAAACTTTTTAAGTGACATATTTTTCCATAAAAACCTTTGAATAAGTTTAGTATTTTAGGATCTAATTTCTGTGCCTGACTTTTAGCATCTAGTAAATCAAATCAATCAGTCTAGGTATAAATTAAGATAACTTGATACTTATTCTGCTATATTTCTTAGAATTTGTGATATTTACACATACAAAATTTTGTGTTAAAAAGATGACTTATTAATATCTAATTTCCCACAGAGCCATTAAAAATAACCACCTTCTTAAGCCACAGAAAATCATTCTATTCTTAGCAGCTGACTTTACCAAAAATTTACACACGTTCTAATCACAGGTTGAAATGCCAAGTTCCCATGGCAGGCATAAGTGACAGGCACTCTAATTGCATCATTCCACCGGGAAGTGCACTTAACTTACAAAGAAATAAAAGATTTATCATATAAAAATCCTTCTGCTTTGCCCTAACAGAGCACTGTATACTTATTTTAGTAATAATGGCAAATTGTTTTAAAGGTAAAGCTTCCTATTTAAAAGTCAGTCTTTTTCTTCTACATAATAAAATTTGTGCAGGTGTTGCCACAATTTCATCACAAGGCTTGTGGTTTGTCTACAACTATAGCTATTCAAGCAAGAACGATTATGATTATCGACCTGAGCATGATGGTGCACGCCTGCAATATCAACTATTCAGGTGGCTGAGGCAGGAGGATTCCAAGTGTTGAAATTAACCTGGGCTAGTGAGACCCAGTCTCAAAATTTAAAAAAATTTTGAAGAGGCTGAGGATATAGCTCAGTGCTCCCCAAGTTCAAACCCTAGTACTAGTAGTAATAATATTAACAACAACAACCTTTTATAGGGAGGAATGGAGCTGTGCTTTCTGGGGTTAACTGAGAACTAGGGAGGACAAAAACAGAATCCTAAACACGGCAGTAGGGAGAGACTTCAGCTGAAATAAAACAGAATCTTTTTTATGCTTAAACATAGACATTTATCAAAAAGCAAAATATGGATGATTTACAGCTGCAGATCAAGGAGTTTAGATGCAAAAACATAATCCTCAAGAATATAAATTCTTAGCCTTACCTCCACCTGCTTAACTACGGTGACAGTACACGGCTACAAATTGAGTGGGATTTAGTAAAGCACCACTGACACAGGTTGGTATTTTGACACACTGGCTCACTTCTTTTCACTTCTTTAGATCTTCCTGAAAGGCAGACACAGCCTCCTGCTCGCCGCCCCTTTCCCATCTCACTGTTCAAGCCTTTCTCTCGCTTTAGGAAACGACGACCCTTCAGTTTCAGGGACCCCCGGAGAAATGGCAGAGACAATTCCACAGAGGGGAGGGGGATTTAGCTCAGTGGTTAGAGTGCCTGAGTTCGATCCCCAGCACCAAAAGAAAAAACAAAACCACACAGGCTCCCGCACTTCGGAGACGGGAGGAATAGGATGAAGAATTGAGCACTGCGACATGGCTTTCTAGAAAACAACCTGGCCTTGCAGAGAGATGCAAAGTACATGCCCAGAAGCACACACACAGCCCCCCACTCCTGCTACGAGTCCGCACCCAGGAGGGAGATGGTGTGCCCTCGGTTCGCGAGTTGTGGGTCGAAGAGAAAATCGGTAAGGTTTTCAATGGGTATATTCTACTTCTCTAAGCCTGTGGTCATAAAAAAGACGCAAAGTGACTGTGGTTGTACAACTGCGACTTTACGAGTAGCAGGGCAGAGCCCAGCACACTTTGGGACCGGTCTGCGAAGCGCTTCCTCGGCGCCGCGCAGGCGGACTGGGGGTCAGCGGCTGTCTCCGCCTTGGGGTCCGGGCGCCGCCGAGCAGGTGTGGTGCTTCCCACAGGGCGCCCTAACAATGGACAGACTGAAAAAGAATTCTCCTGGGAAGCGACTCTACGTATCTTGGGGAACCTGTTTCCAGGGTGAAAGAATTTTCTCCAAGTCGTTCTTCCAACTTTTCCCGCGTTAAGGAAGAAAAAAAAAAGAAAGAAAAAGCTGGCAGTCACGTGTCAGAGCCGGACCAATAACACTCTCGAATAAGAGGCGGGGTGAGACGGGGCCGATGAAGGGGCTACCTCGCCAGACAGACTCCCCCCGCGGGCCCCGATGGTCACCTGAAGCGGGAGGCCCCGCCGCGCCCCGCCGCAGCCCCCGTTCTTCCCCAGGCCGCGCCGCCGCCATGAAGGGGCTCGCGGGGCTCCTGGAGACCCAGCGAACGGTGCCGTGAGGGCCGACCGCGTCGGGTCGCCATAGAGACTTGGCAGGTACCACAGCCGAGTGGCGCAACTTCTCCGGGGAACTCCGCCTCCGCCCTTCGCGCGCGTGCGCAGATGTACGACCGGATTCGTGCATGCGCGCTAAGCACCTCGGGAAATCACTCTTGGCTCTAGCTGTGGGAGTACCTTCTAAGCACTTCCGGGGCCGACTCCCGCCGTAATGACGTAAAGGACACCAGACGCCAAGAAAGCTGCGAGGAATTTACGATTTGTGGCGACCCCGTTTTTCACCACCTGTTGGCTGTTTGGTTTTTTTGAGAGGAAACTGAAACGCAAAATCTAAATAATTTGCCCATAAATACAGTGAAGCCAAATAAGACGAAGGACTTCCCAGATAGCACTGTCCTCTTTCAGGAAGTCACTAGAATACGCAGTTTACCGCTGCTCGTTTAATTTTTGCAAATTCCGTTGGAGCCGGCCAAACATTGAGGCACTTCAACCACAAGGCCCCGCCCCACCCCACTAGAGGAATGAGGGATAATGTGCCGGACGACTCGCGCAGAGGCGTCTGGGAGGTGTCAGAGGGCTAGCGGCTCTGGCTGCCTTGCATTGTGGGAGATGCAGTCCCTCCTTTCTTCCGCCTGCGCCCACTCAGTTAAGTGTAAAGATTTTAAACTCTGATTCCCAGAATGCCTGGAAGATTCCCAGGCTGCTTTGCGAAGGTATGGCGGGGAAGGTGCGAATGTCAGCGAGGAAGGCGATGCGGACATTTTAAATGAAGTTAAGAGGACAAAAAGAAGATGAACCTTCTTTTGGGAGACTTTCTGTCAGTATACACCGAACATTCCGGTAATGCAGATGTGTGAATTTCAGTACGTGTCGGCTGGTTGATGAATCTTTGCTGATTGTAGTTAGTATCGTCGCTACGCGGAAGTTTTCTTTGAACATGATTTCTGCTTTTCTACGAACTGTACAGTGTGCAGAGAAGCTGCACAGGTCCTCCGGGAGGCGATTGTTGTTGCCACACTTTACATTTAACAAAGCTTATTTTAAGAATGAACCCTGTGTGAGATGGGGGCTGCGGCAGCAGAAGAAAATGGTGCGACCTGGATTTATCTTCGAAGTCGCCCAGAAAACTATCTGGACGCAGGGACCGCGACCCCAGAAAGCAAAGGACAGCGGCAAGCAAGTGTCTGTGCACAGAGGTCAGAGAGGGGAAACTGCCATCCCAACGACTCAGAAAGGTAATAAAAAAAAAAAAAAGTAATACTTTGTAGTATCTAACCCTCCATCCAACCTGACAAGAGCTACCAATGCCCTTTTGTTATCCCAAGTTTACAACTAAAATTGAAAAAGGAGTTCACACACATTAAAAAGTATATCCGTTAAAGACAGCTTACAACCAGAGAGCATAGGCCTACAGTTTTCACAAATTTGAACTCGGATTTGAAAGTTGGTCTTCATCTTGATATAACTGTATTGTGTCCAGAAAATTTTTATCTATTTGTGTTATGATACGTATACGTAAAGAGTAATTGGGTAGTATAAATAGAAGAGATTATTGAGTCATAATCAACAGGGCTTTGTAGTTCAGCTCGATAAGCAGTTCTATTGAATAACTGATTTTATTCCCAGATCCTGATTTAGATTCTGTACACTAGGAAATTAAAGACATCCAAACATCCCTTTCCCTTAGACACTTGGTGCAGTAATAGAACACATTGAGCAGCAGAGAGGAACAAAATGTAATTTTGTTAGGGAAAATGAGAGACATTTTCACAAGTGTTTTCAGTTTTTTGCTTATTTCTTCATTTTACAAGTAATTTGTAAGAAAATAACAAAAGTAGACAAAGAAAGCAATTCAGACCCCCATTGTTATACCACGTAAAGATGACAATATTTTAGCTTGCGTTATTTCAGTATTTTTAATTTTTAACATAAAAATTGGTACTCGCCTAGTTGTTTTGTAAAGGGCTAAATATGTTAAAAATACTCAGATTTTCATTCATGATAGTAGTTTAGCACAAAAGAAACAGCCCATGTGCTGAGGTGAAAGAGACACAAGTTTCAAATGGTATGTGCATTAGGTCATCTGGCTGAAACAAGGCTGTTTGCACTGCAGGCCTGGCCTGCTGCAGAGCCCTTTCCTGATGTCGATCCCATCTGAAGGTGACAGCCTTCCCGGTGACTCAGTGAATTGATGAGAACAATACCCAAGTATAGAATATTCTGCCTCTAGAATCCAAAAAGTTTAATCAAGCATTATGGTGAAAGGTATAGGATGCAATAGTTTGTTTTTAGCTGGGGTAGGATGTCTCAAGCATGCCTCAAAGAGTTTACTCCTGCAAGTCTCACTAATAGGTTGATGAGGCTGTAAATCTTGTCAAGCCTCTCTCTCACATTTGGAACCCATGCCTTGCCAAGCCCTCTGACACACTCGCCACTTATTCCTTGGCTCTGATATGGTGGCATTGATATAGTAGACAGGTGTGATATTCTGCTGAATGTCCAGAATTGCATTATCCAAATAAAACTTTCTGCAGTGATGGAAATATTCTGTGTCTTTGTGGTCCAATGTGGTAACCACTGGCCACATAAGTGACTAGTAGCCACTGTACTGGACTGCCCAGGTCCAGAAAACTTCAGTTCCATACTACTCTTTAAAGAGAGAATTAGCAAATCCTAGACAAGACCACAAATGTACGTTGCTATCTCTTTCGTGTTACTGCTAACTACTGCAGCTGTTCCTTCTCAATAGAGACATAAAGCACTCTTCATCCTCTGCCATGAGCCTGTGTTAATATGATCCCATAATGTTCTCATTTCTGGCATTGCATCTGTGTGGGAGCTACAGCTTGGTTGATTGCAGTGATTTACAATTATTCTCTAGCCCTAGGGTGGAGGGGGTGAAGGGAGGGGAGGGGAATGGGAAAAAAAGAAACAACAAGATATATCATGTACAGGTACAAATCCCCTCTGATGAATGTTATCACTATGTACATCTAAAATGTACCATTAAAATAAAATTTGAAAAAAAAAAAAGAGTGGGCAGCCAGTAAAAAAAAAAAAAAATACATTTATTCTCTAGCCCTTGTCTGCTTTTTGACAGGAAAGACTGGTGACTTACATAGGAATAAGACAGCAACCACCACTCCTGTATCATTAGGTCTTTAAGAATAGCACTATTTTTGCTGTTCCCCTGTAGGTATGGTTTTTTTGTTTTGTTCTGTTTTGTTTTTTTCTATCTTGGTCAGCAGGAAGAATTTTAGAGGCCTTCATTCAACTTTTTCCACTATGATAGCTCTGAAACTGAAATGAGGATTATGGTTGTTATTGCTATTAATGACTATATCCATTCCAGTTATCACTTGAAATCAGAGAATTGACTACCAGCAAAATCCCTGGATCCAGCTGTAAATCTATTACAAGGGACTTTGTTACACAGCCCTACACACACCTAACAGGGATTTGATTCTTTGGATGACTCTAGATCCTCAGGAATTGTTGTTGGTGTAGACTCTGTGCCCAAGTCAATGGCTGTGGGTCCCTTTACTAAAGGACCAATGGATTCATATACTCTTGCTCTATTTCTCAGAAGGAATGGTCCTTCTTTCAGTAAATGGCCTCCAAGTCTGAAAATATGTTCTGGACCAGAAAGTATTGCAGTGATCATAACTTTGCAGTAGAGCTACTGCCTTCAGCTTTCTGATTGTCCTTAATTAATTTTCATGACTATGTAATTGAGCAGTATCCTTGTCACCTGTCCATTAGTCTTGCCCTTGGGAACACCATGTTGTTGTAATCATCTGTGTTGCTCCTTGCAAGTCAGACACCCCTGGCTGCCACTCATCCTTACCATTTATTAGGATAATTGTATCTACCTGGCTCCTGATTGTGAAGTATCAAGACTTTGTCTCTCTTTCAGGATTCTTTCATCCTCGTGCTACGAGGGGATCTTGCCCTGTAAAGATGTAACTATGGCTTCCATTTGATTTTGGTAAAGTGCCCTCCAGACCCTCCTATGAAATGTGGTCAGCTACTGAGTTTTGAGGCTGTCTTTTATCTACTTTAGTGTGCCCACTCTCAGCCTGGTGAGCTTTTCTTAAGTGTGCCATGCCAATTCTGTCATTTTCATTTCACTTAATGTGGACCATCACTATTTCCAAGTTTCCACAAGCAAACCTAGCTGTATATCAGTTTTCCAGGTGCTTTCCTGATTGGTAAATTCTTCATTACAGTAGAATGCCCCATTGGTGAATCAACTCTTGATCTGCCAGGTTTGTAGTCTGTGATCCTTGATTAAAAAAAATTTTTTTTCCAGTGCTAGGAATTGAACCCAGGGCCTTCTTACTGAAATATATCTCCAAGTCTTTTGGGAGGAGTAGGGGGTGCTGGGGATCGAACACAAGGCCTTGTGCTTGCTAGGCAAGTTCTTTACCACTGAGCTAAATCCCCAACCCCTCCAGCCCTTTTTTATTTAGAGCAGTTTTACTAAGTTACCCAGGCTGGGTGTGAATTTGGGATCCTCCTGTCTCACCCTCCCAGAATATTGGGTTTACAGGTTTGTGCCATCACGCCCAGCTCCTTGACACCTCTAAGGGACAGCCATATAACATATATGTTCCCCAAGCTCCTTGAAAGTATTGTCCATTTCTTCCCATCTCACACCCAAATTGTGTTGTCCCAGGGAGAAAGGTGGAGAGACTTCCTGAGGGGAGTAAATGTCTTACTTGGCAGAAATCCCCACCTACTCATCAGGAAGAGGACACACTAACCTTTTTTTTTTTTTTTTTAAACCAAGAACATGTATTGGTACATTCTACATACAATGGTCACATTCATTACGTTTATTCTGTACCTATACATGGGAGGACACACTAACCTTTAGTGGGGAAGAGTAAGTCAGTCCAGAAGTTTCAGGAAAATCTGAAGGTTGCATGTTTTCGAGAGCATTATCCTCATTATCTCAGTACCAAGCTTTAGGTTTCCTTTCCTCCCAAATCAGAACCTCCCCCTCACATAGAAGACCTGCTAGGTTTGAAGTGCTGGCCTCTCTGCTGTTCTGATGCCCTGGGCCTGACCTTCAATATTTTCTTCCTTCTGGGTACAGCCCATGAATCTCTTGTGACATCAAGGAAGCTTCCGCTTTTCTCACTTCAGTGGGGATTCTTCTTATCTTTTCAGCATCTTTCTCCAGTACATCCACGTCTCATCCATAGCCACAGTCCTAAAATTGTGTATTCCTCCAAAATTCGCAAAATAGCAACTCCCAGTGTGTTCTCTCTTACCAGGATAGAATACTCACCAGTCATGGGTAAGAGCTGTAACGGGTGCAGTACAACTGCATGCTTGGGCCTATCGGTGCTCTACCTGTCACTCAAGCACAGAGTCCTTATTGCCAGCAAGTGTCTAGTGATGAGGCTCCAAAATTCCAATTTGGAGCTGCTTCCTCAGACCATTCCTCATAGTACTTCCTGTTGCTGGGCTTGCCAGAGACATGGACACAGTGAAATTTGCATAAAGAGGTTTCTTGGGGACGACTCTCAGAACACATGTTCAGGGTTGGGGGAAGCAGGACTAGGCAGAGGAAGAAGCTCAAGTCCATATGCAGTAGGGGCCTCAGCCAGTCCTGAGGGAGCTGTGGGCATGCACAGGCATGAGGAAGAGCCATGACCCAGTGAGGATGCTCTCTTTGGATAAAGAAAAGCCCAAAGAGGAACCCAGCTGAGAACATAGCTACTACTCCTCCCTACACCTGAGGGCACCCATTAAAGGGCAGAGAAACAAATGGATGAGTGGGGGGTTTTGTTTGTTTTTTCCTTGCATGTTTTTTATGAAATTACTAGGTCTGACAGGTCAAGAAGAGGAATACAGGTACTGGAGTTGTAGCTCAGCAGTAGAGTGCTTGCCTAGCATGCATGAGGCCCTGGGTTCAATCCCCAGTACCACAAAAACAAACAGCAAAAACAAGAAGAGGAAGATATATAATGATCAACTTCCATTGGAGACAACTGTAAAATAACAGTACTATCAATTTAGGGCTTGAGCAGCACACAGCTGGCTGTTAGTATTTGTTGAAGTATATTAGTCATGTTTCCTTTACTGGACACAACACCTGTCAGCTATAACTTAGAGGAGGAGTTTAATTTGGCTCATGGTCCCAGTTCCTGGTTTGCTGGCTCCAGAGTGGGAACAACGTGATGGAAGAGTATGGTAGAGCGAGATGGTTACTTCATGGCAGTGAGGAAACAGAGCAGGAGAAGAGTGCCCGAGAGGAGGGGGCAAAGAACCAGACATAGATCTCAAAGCCACACCTCCGCGACCTCGCAGCCTCACCTAGAAATGTGTTCCAAGAATCCCCAGGACAAATCCCAAAGCCAATCAAGTTGAAGCTCCACCCTAACCACCACATGTATTTTATGGCATTAATGGAGAATGGAATGAGATATTGTCTGGGCAGGTCCCTCAACACCTGAATCTGGGTAATAAGTTTGTGGGGACAGTCAGTGATTAGATTAGTGTTGTGAATTATACAGATTTTAGTAGATGCATTCTCTTTAGTGTTTGAATCACATCTTTTTAGGAACCTGTGCTGAAAGTTTGAAGAATTGTGCTATGCTGAAGAATATGTTTAAATAAATACTGTAAAGTTATACAAGTTTCTGACATAAAAAGAGGAGAAAACAGTAACAATCTCTTTAAATTTTGTTTTTCTGAAAAAAATTGTAAGAGTTTTATATTTGAGAAATCTAGGTTCCTAATGTGAATCCATTCATCTATAAATATGATACCAAGGAGGTAATATACTTTATCAGCATCAATGAAAATAATTGTAATTATAGTAGCTTTTTGCATGTATATGAAGATAAGATACCTATATAATGTACATACATATATACATTGATACTTCAGGTCACAAACTTAATTTGTTCTACAATTTTGGAAAATTAACCACATTTGTGTTTGTGTGGGAAAGATTGCCACAGTTGTTTGTCACCTAATGCATAGTTTGTAAACAAAAACAGAGTTTTTCCAAATGTTTCTGTTTGTGAACCAAACTGTTTGCAGACAAAAGCACTCGTGAACCAAGGAACCACTGTGTCCCATAACAATGTCTTGATTAAATTTTTTAGCCCCCAGAATTTTTCTTTAATCCACATGTACATCTCTTATTAGTGTGGGAAAAAATAAGTATACTGTATCTTCTGTATAGATTCTTCATTTTCTAAGTTTTTTTAATTCACAAATTTTCCCGGCCAACCCAGATTTCAGTTCCGAATTCAAGTCTCTTTGTATTTTAAGCACCAGTCAATGGGGGAACAGGGGTAATGGCATTTGGGAAGGTTACTCTGTGCCCAGAAAGCCTGTGTCCAGTGTTTATAATCTGCTGTAGTTATTCTTACTCTGAAGGACTGGATGAGGATCTGCTCCTCCTAGAAAGCAAGGCAATATTAAGATTATAACATTATAGAAAACAAAAATGGAGATTCCAAGTCCTGTTCCGAGGTTCTGCTGAAGCTGTGAAGCACAGGGAAATTTGAGAACAGCTGCTGAGAACCACCAACTTTGACCCTGACTCCTGTGTCTCCTGCTAGAAATGCTGAAGCAGGGAGCAGACTGGTTTTCGGTAGGCACACATATAACTCATTGGCATTTTCTGTTTGCAGTGAAAGAAGCTGGACGAGATTTCACCTACTTAATAGTGGTACTCATTGGAATCAGCATTACAGGTAGCAAAAAACAGCAAGTACAACACTCTTCTTTTTTTTTTTTCCAACACTCTGAGTATCTCTTTAACATAACTTTTCATCTTTTTCTTGCTTTGCTTCATCTTCTTTTTTCTGTGATTTTCAGGTGGCTTGTTTTACGTGATTTTCAAAGAACTTTTTTCTTCATCCAGTCCTAGTAAGATATATGGGAAAGCCTTAGAAAAATGCAGAACACATCCTGAGGTTAGTTCTCTGATGAGAGGGAGAATATGTTGGGGAGGAGGAACGGGTAGAATTCAAGCACCAGTTCTGAAACCAGTGAAATTCATAACAGTGCTACTAGCTGGGTTGTGATTATGTTATTAGGCCTTCGTTCTGTATTTGAAACACTTTGATCACCAGTACCTGAAAGTCAGTATATGGATGTTATCATCCTAATTGTACAAGTGGGTTGTTTTACTAGTTCAAAAGATGCCAAAATATCAATTGAAGTGGTAAGTTTCTAGTCATAAAAAACCCTATTCATGGCTTCGTGGTCATAATGGTAATCATTGACACATACCAAAAGTGTATTATTATGTGCCAAGCATTATACTTAGCAACCTAGTACATTGTCTCATTAAGTCTTACAAAACCCTTTTGCCTTAGGTACCATTTATTATCTCTAGTTTGCAGAAGGGGAAGCTGGCGGTATTAACTAACTCTGCCGTACTCAGCTGGTAAGCGGGAGAGACAGAGCCTAAAACCACATCTGTGTGATCTCGCTGTCTCGTTTATGACCTGCCTCGGCTGTTCTCAGAGGAGCAGACGTGTGGACAGACCGCCTCAGCTCTCTGAGGGAGCCAGTGGAAGAAGGGCTTTATATGAAAACTTCCCAATCATAGGGCAAGCCGCTGTGGCTTTCACAGTGCCACATATCTTATGCCTCACTGAAATCCTGATTTTGGCACCTGAAAGACAGCAGCAGCTTGTATCAGGGCTATTCCTCTCACAGACCAAAGAATACGGTCCAGAACAGTCGAACAGTCTGCAGTCTCTGGCCAAGGGAGAGATGCAAGACCGTAGGTGACACTCAGCAAGGCACCTTGTTCTGCTTCCCTGGGGAGCAGCTCCAAATGACGCTTGCCTCCTTTCGTGGCACCAGGGCAGATGCCTCAGAAGCTGGCATCTCTGGCATCTTTCTTTGTAATCTACTGACTTTTCTTAGTTAGACCTGGGCAGTCTGCAGACCACATTGGATGGAGGATGAGCAGGGAAAAGTGTCAGAGAGCTAGAAGTTGGCAGGGACTAAGGAAGTCTCCCATGTAGTCATTGGGAATCCACATTACATCTGACAAGACACATTCTTTACAGTCTACAGAAGTAAGAATGGAGGAAACTGATGGGATGTTAGCATGTATCTCTGGGAAGAGGTGGAGAGTTGCTGTGTTACTAACAAACCTGGCCTTCGATTTTTCAGCATTTTGAACAAACAAAACTCCATAAAACAAACACAGGAATTGAGCTATGATTAAGATACAGAATAATATGCTGCCTAAAGGAGCTCTGTAAATAGTAGTTAAACTTTTAACAATTCAATTTTTTTCACTACTTTTTAAGGGTACCATGCCTGCTTGAAAAATAGAAAGCCCTAATGTTCTGATACTCATCTGTTTGCAAAAGTAAATTATTTGGTCAGTTGCTCTATTTGTTTTAGCGAATATGCATCATCTTACATATTATTCCTTTTCATTCATGCCTGGAATTATGAAGGTATTCAGCAAAGAAAAAATAAGAAAAATTATACAAAGTTGATGGCGAAACTTTTTTTAGTTTGACATCAAATTTGTGTTTTTTAGAGAGGGTTCTAAGTATTTGCTTATTAAGTGGAATAAAAACTACATTTTTACCTCATGTGAATTTTCCCATTAAGAATTACAGGTTCACACTTGGTTTATTTTAAATGTCTCATTGTTACTTGGTTTTTTCTCAGTGTGTTTAGTGATTTAAAATGCCAAGTTGATCTTACAGCTTTTAGTATTAGGCCCATTTATTAAATTTCATTTAAAATGTTCAGACATTTTGTCTTCAAACATGAGGTGTTAGTAGAGAAATATTTGGATGCTTTGTTTTTTGTAAGGGGAATGGAAACAGCTTCACTTCAGCCTACATTCTTCCAAAATTACAAGTAACACCATAAAGTTACCTGTTTCTATCTCTGCATGAAATCTTTGTTTGAATTATCTATGGGATGATTTTTGCATAGTAACTTTAAATACCACTCAAAGTAAGCATTGTATTTATCCTGCAGGTGATCAGTTTCTTTGGTGAGCCTGTTAAAGGCTACGGGGAGATGACGAGACGCGGTCGAAGGCATCATGTCAGGTACCACAGTCTGCTTGAGGTTAGAGAGCTCAAGGATAGTTTACAAGTGAAAAGAACTTTGACTAATGTTATTTCATGTCTCAACAGTTTTATCGAATATATAAAAGACGGGCTGAAGCATACACGCGTGAAATTCTACATTGAGGGATCTGAGCCTGGGAAGCAAGGAACAGTGCATGCAGAAGTGAAAGAGGTGTGAGAATTGGGTCATGGGAGTCAGTGTTCTGAGCACAGTGTTATCTAAGCTCTGGAAAGGGACATAATACCTAGAAATATATTTTTTTTCAGAATCCAAAGAGTGGCGAATGTGACTTTCGGTACATATTTGTGGAAGTGGAATCCTATCCTAGAAGAACTATAATTATTGAAGATAATCGATTCCAAGATAATTAAAAGAATCAGGCAAGCATACTCTTTCCCAGTGGGTGTGGAATGGTGCAGATTCATTATGATCTTCACAGCTCTGTTCCAGAATGTGTTCAGAAGAATAAGACACAAGTGTATCTCTCATAACAGTGACTGTAATAGGATATTTGATGCATTTAGTCAAGCCAAATTTGACTTTCTTGTGAAAAATTATGACGTAGACTATAGAGCATATTTTGTTAGTGAATAGTCAATTATGGCAGTACTTTTACTCTATTCAATATCATTCATGATGAGAATTTTTTGTTATTGAAAAGTTTATACCATGTAAATAAAACATATTTCAGTATTATATTTTTTGTATCATGTAATTATATATAGCCAACAGAAAAGATTAGGATTAAGAAAAATGTCAAAAACGTCTCTCGAGGCTGGGGATTTAGCTCAGTGATTAGAGTGCTTGCTTTGCAAGCACAAGGGCCTGAGTTCGATCCCCGGCACCACAAAAAAAAAAAAAAAAAGTCTCCCTTCCATATAATTTGAAATCTGTCTTGAGATAAACACGTTAAAGTATTCGAGGGCTGTAGTGAGCCAGATGGTAAATACCTCTTGGAAAGGTTGTGTAAATTGTGTGACTTTTAGGAATCTATTTCCTGTTTCCCAGTCGGTGCTTGGGAGGGGTTCCCCACTGTCTGCTGTGGGAGGAGTACACATTCTGCAGTTGGGTGAACTGGCTCTCAGCCCACCTTTTCTAGCAGGTGTGTGGGATGTGCAGATCCCTCAGCCTCATCAGACCTCTCCGTTCTCTGGTTGGCTGGTGACTGAGTGAGGTGGTGGATTCATGTGTCCAGATCATAGTGGCACCATGAGGTGTCCCGGCCCCATCAGAATTTATGCTGATACTTAACACTGCCAAGAGAAGGCCAGAAATAAGTGGGAGTCATTCAAATGTGTGTGTGAGGCCCTTTTTTAAATACTTTAAAAATATGAACACCCTATTTTATTTGAAGTATTTGTTGGAGATCTGTAGAAAAGTGACCTTCACTTACAAGTCCTTATCACGTAAGTGAAGTGCTCTGTATGCTGTTATCTGTGGTGGCTTCAGAGTGGGCTTTCCCTGGTACTGTTTCTTTGGTCTTTTCAGGTGACAGTGGAGGGGTTTCTGATGGGTGTTTGAGATCCCAGCATATTTAGCATAGAAGGACCTTCAGGCCATCTGTTGCCCTTAGTTTATCTCCTTGTTTAAATTAATTCAATTTTAAGTGTTTTACTATTTTAATTCTAAAAATTCCAGACATTTAGGAAGTATGGAAAATATCGCAGAAGAACTGTTGTCTCCCTGAGGGAATATGCTTTCAGTGACAGAGTGAACTCGTAATTTGGGTTGGATCTCTCAGCCAGTTTTTCCTGTCCTTGCCCAGTAGATTTCTTCTTATCACTTACACAAAACTGTTCTTTTGTACGTGCAATAAACTTTTAAGTTTTTAAATGTGATCTGATTTTGTTTTTAACAATATACGTACAGATTATCTACAATTACCTAGTGAATCGCAATCTAGTTTGATTTTATTCACCTGCTCATTGACATAATTTACAGCCTAGATGTATCACCATTCATAATTATAAAAAGGTATTGCACTTTGAGACCATAATGTTAGTGAAATAAATCAGACACAAGCTTAAATATCACATGGTTTCTCTTATGTGAGAAACCCAAATATAAATAAAGAGCAAAATAAAAGATAGATAATAGGAAGGCGGAAGATAGATCTTTATCATATAGGAAGGGGATCAAGAAATGAAGGGAGAAGGAAGGAGGGAAAGGGGATGGAAAAAGAATTAAGATGTGTTATATACTGGTACCAACTGCCCACAAACAGTGTAATCATCATGTACTACAAACATATACTAATAAAAAAGGCAAAAAAGTATCACTATTTATCATTTTATAAACATTAATTGGTTATATCACAGTATTACTGAAACATATATTAGTATCATATGAGAATTTAAAATCAAGGGAAAATAAGTCACCAACAACCAGAACACAAGGAAAAATCCAAATAATTTCCTGTCTACAGTTGTTAATAATGTTCCCTAAAACACAGAAACCTAGAGATAATTATATATAAACATTAACCTACTTAAAATCACCCTAAGGAAAAATGTTTTTTATGTTCTGCATACACGAGAAACAAAGCTTTCGCTTGGATTTTTTTTTCATCTTAATAGAAGCTTCACAAAGTGACTATAAAGCAATTGAATTATTTCTCTACCCTGACAATTTAGTTTTCTACCCAGTAATAACTAATGTAAGCCAATTTATCTTGTAATAATCAAAGGTACTTATCAAGGAAGTAATTGATCAACTGCAACGATCACTGCTATGCAGAAAAGCACCTCGTAGTCTTTTGAGTCCCTGTATTTTAAATTAGTTGATTATAAGATAATTAAACTTGAAGACTTTCAAATCAGTGTATTTATTTAGCATACACCTCCATGGCCCTTGCTACTTAACAGTCATTACTCTAAGCACTGTGTAAATTGCTTGTTTAACCTTTGTGGCAACCCCATGGTTCCTTCCAACAGTTCACTTTTACTGATGGTGTAACTGATACACAGAAGGGTCACAAAGCTAATAAGTGGCAAAGATGGAATTTGAATTCAAGTGGTATTTTGCTGTCACCATAGAATGCTAACTATGATGCTTTTTGTTCTCAACTTGAAGGGATATGCGTGACTTACTGTGAGGTTGGCAAGGAACTGATTTTTTAAATTTAAGATCCACACTGAGATTTAATGAATCAGACAGGGTTGATTGACTTGTTTTATTATCATTATTATTATTTTGAAATTCAAAGTAATTGCAATGAACAGTCCATTTTGAGAATCACTAGACTGGATTACTCTTTCATTACTGTTCCCAAAAATAGATGTCAAGAAAGGAAAAACAAGAAAGTAAGGAAAATACATATTGGTAAAAGGTAAAATCATAGAATTCAAATGTTTGTTTTCTGTAGGGAGTTTTAGCTTTGGAGATGAAATAATAAGAAAGTTGAATGCTGAATACATACAATGTGATTTAGACCCAATATTTCTAAGATAAAGTCTAAATATTAAAAGCTAAAAAAAAAAGCTAAAAAATAGATCCATCTACATAGTCTATTAACTGTTTCTTTTGTATATTTTAATCCTTAATCTAGCTGGAGTTGATATTTTATATTAACAGAATGAAGTGATGAGTCAATTTCTTCTTTTCCAAATGGATAACCATTACTGCCAGCTCCATTTACTGAGCTGTCAATACCAAAATCCCATATATGCACGGGCCTATTTTGGGCTTGCTTTTCTCCATTTATTAATTCAGGCTAATACCAATAGCACACTGTTCTACTTTAGCTTCATAGTAAACATTTACCTCTAATTTAAAAATTCCTTCATTCTTGCTTTTCTTATTGAGAAATATTCTAGCTAATATTGACCCTTTACCACATAAAATTTAGAATTACTTTCATCAATGCTTGTGGAAAGCCCTTTGGAGATTTCGCTGAGTCCCACCATTGAACCTATAAACAGATACAATAATGACATTTTCTAAAACTTGCCAATCATCTATCTAGTGACAGAACAAGTGAAACTTCACCTAGAGCCTTCAATCTGGAAGTGTGTTTAAAAGGCAGCAACAGTGCTACAACTCAGGCAGGACTGTGAGTCCTGATAGATCCACATTTATATCCACTTCAGGCACACATTCTTGTTTGAGCTCTTCATTGTGCCTCCCTGTTAAAGCCCATCAAGTCAGGCCCCAAGTAAGTGCCCTCTCAAGCCCCTGTCTTTAGATGAGATATCCCGGTCTGCATCCTCTTCCACAGTTAAACGTCCTCCAGCTTCCAACCTTGCCTGACCCTTTACCTGCTTCTCCTTTCACCTTGCCCCTTGTGAGCTGAGGACCCATTTTGCAAACCTACTTGCCTTTGACCCAGCAAACCTTTCCCCTTGGGTTGACATCTTTGGTCATTTTCAGCGATGAAAGCTTTCTCCAGAGCCAGCGGGCCATCTGAGCTCTTACCAAGGCATTCCAGCAAGGATGCTGGCAAAGTTTCTTCCTTTCATTACTATCGGGCCAGGAAAATGAGCTTTCTGTTACTGTCTCAGACTAGTTACACTTTAGTCTGAGCTGGAGATGCCATCAGCCTCCCTGAGGAGTGAGACATGAAGAGCATTGGTGATGGGTGAAAGAACGAGCAGGAAATGGGTGGTAAAAGTTATCTCTGCTTCCTGAGGCTGCCATCACAAGGTACTGCACACTGGGTGGCTTTAAAAAAAAACAAAAATTTATTGTCTCATAGTTTGGGAAACCAGAAGTCCAAAGGACCATGTTCTCTCTGAGGGCTCTGGGGAAGAGTCCTTCCTGCCTCTTGTACCTGCTACTGGCTCCAAGTGCTCCTGAGCTTGCGGCTGCATCACTGCTGTCTCTGCCTCTGTCTTTGCATGCCATCTCCTTCTTGTATGTTTTCTGTTGTTTATGTCTCTTCCAACATTACTCGTGATTAAATTTGGGGCCCACCATGTAACCCAGGATAAATGTGTGCTCTCAAGTTTCTTCACATAGTCACAGCATTTGCCTTATGAGACGATAACAGACACAGGTCCCAGGGATTAGATAACTTTCAGGAAGTCACCCCTAAAGTAGTAAGTGACTCACAGTAATCTACTTCATAAAAGCCTGAAACCAGCCCTTGGACTCAGGCCTGTCTGATTTTCGTATCCTAGGTGTTGCTATTCATGTTCCTTCTCCACATTCCAGTTTTTTCATCTCTCAAATGAGAACAACAATCTCTACTTCTTAAGAATTTTACAAGGATTATATGAGACCAAATGAAGGGTGCTTCAGAAATGGCTAGAACACAGGTCTTCCGCAACTGTCAGTATAGCTCTTGTCTTCTCCTTACGGTGTGTTATAATAATACTTGGAAGATAGCTGGTTTGTACCTATAGTTATAACTTTTTGTACCTATAGTTATACAGTACTTGGAAGATAGCTGGTTCTCAAAAATCATTTTTTAAATCCAAACCTTAGAAATGCCTGTTATTTCTAATACCTAAGCAATACATTAGTCAAAAGGCAACTAAGAACACAGCCAAATTCCTGGCATGCCAGCTTTAAGAAAAAGAAGAGTACAAAAGTGATAGATGTCATATTGTTACATCCAAAAGTAACTCTGCATTAGTAAAACAAGGTAGGTAACAACCCAAACAACATAAATCTAATGGCTCTAGGAAGTTGAAAGACTGACAGGGAAAGGGTTGGCAGAAGGAAAAAATACACTGCTCTTCAGGGTGTGAGTTCAGGCAGAAAAAAAAAAAGTTGATGGAACGACCATCTTGTAAGACCTCTTACTTCATAATGTGACAAAACAAATTCAAAAAATAAAAAAAAAAAACCATGCCCTGGCCAGATAGTTACTAAGACTATAGAAAGCGCTTTGATTCTTATCTGTTTCCTTGACCCCACCGATTTTGTTCACATTTAAAAAAATGCTTTGTTCACTTTAGAAAAAGACATTTCATGATAGAACGCTTCTTTAACTGAGGTGAAAGTTGTATAGTCATTTAGTTTAAAAACTTCAACTAAGTATAAGCATGTTAGCCATTTGCATTTAATCAGATGTGTCTACAATCACCTGTCAACTATCAGGAGTGGCATCATGGCCTCATCTTGCTGTTCATTGTGCAGTGCATGATGCTACCAATTATCTGTAGGTAACTAATAAGAAAAGTATTTGCCACCTTGCCCCAACACCCAGAATATTTTCTGAGCTACTCTGCCCCTTTTTCCACCAACAGTCTTTTCCAGATGTCAACCCCCCCCCCAGAAAAAGATTAGTTAGTGCTTCTCAAGGGAGAAGCTTGCATTCCATTCCACCCATACAAAGGCAGACTTATATGGTCTAGGTGAGAGAATTGGGACTTCTGTGTTTGGAAAATTTGGAATAGTTAAATGAAACCAAATTCTTTAAAATCCAAGTGCTCATGCCCCAAGGAAACCGCAAGATGTATCTTCTGTCATTCAAAACACATCAAGACTCAGTTCTCCAAATTGTTCTCTTCCGAATTTCCTTCTCTCCTCCATCACCATCTCTGGCTCTCTGGCTCCCTCCTCTCCTAGTATCCCGGCTACATCCTGCATGGTCTCATTTCCCTACTGTCTCCTAACACACTGTAATAAAGACTCATGCCTACTTGTAGACCAGCTTGTCAGGTTCACGCTCCTTCTTGATTTAAACCCAGCCAAGATAATGCTTTAAGGTATCCCTCAATTAGGAGAGGGAAGGCCACGTCTCATCCATCAGAGCATGCATAGGGTTAGTCATGTGCCACTTTGTAAAGTCATCTAAGGGCAGCAGAGAATCCCACCACTCTTTCTAACATTAACACCAGCACCCCACCTCATCTTAACCGGCTTCTCATATTTCATTTTCTTATTTGCAGTGAACAGGTCCAGAGACTCAGTCACCTTTTCTTTTCTTTAGAGAAGCAATACAGTTTTACAGCTGAGTCTTTGGGTTCGGATCCCAGAAGGACTTTGTGAGGTAGAGTCCCAGTTCTGCCACCATGTGATGGATAATTTATTTAACTTCTCAAATTATCTCCATATCATGTGACATATCTATAAAAGGGATAGCAATGGTACCCATCTACCCATCTCTAGTTCATTTGGAGAATTAATTGCATGTAAAGTTCTTAGAAGATAAAACACCCGGGAGGAAACTTATCAAAAAGCGGGGAAGAACTTCATAAAGAATAATTTATCATGCTGCAAAAGCAGACAAAAAAAGACTTGAATAAAGGAAAAGGCATGCTTCCTTTTAGGGAAAAATATTAATTCCTTAGTGTGAGTCATGACTCTGTAACTTCATACCCCAAGCACTCAATAAATGAGAGAAACATCAATGTCAAGATTTCTCAGTCCCAAGAGGCAAGTCCCAGCTGGCAACTGGCCCTGTAGCAAGTTCCAACAAAAAGAAACAGATAGACAAAATATTGAGAAACAAAGCAGAACAAAAATAGCAAGAAGAAAAAAGTCATGTTCTGCAGAGCCAAAGAAGAGGTAGCTATTTTTCACTAGGGCCTGAGAAGGTTTCGGATGTTTCCATGTACAGTAGCCAAGAAGGGCCTACACCAGTGGTGGGCCAGATGTAAGGCCCCCCAGAGGGAAGAGGTCTCTAGCCTGACCACAGCACACCTGATCTATGGGAGCGTTTCCATCTGCACAGAGGCATGTCTGGCAGTGCTCGGCACACCTTCACCTCACCTCAGGTAACCACTAGGTCCAGTTTCTTGCTCCATTCTCTGCAGGCTTCACTGTACCTCCTGACCTCCTCCTCTTCACCTATCCTTCCAGCAACCCTCCTTACAGATGCCTCCACTTAATGATGGGATTATGTCCTGAAAAAGTCATTGTCAGCTGAAAATTAATCAAAGTCCAAAACTGCATGTACTGCTTGCTGCGGTAGCGCACACCTGTAGTCCCAGTACTTGGGGAGGTTGAAGCTGGAGGATTCAACGTTGGACCCCAGCGTGAGCAACTTAGCAACTGGATGAGAACCTAAGTCGAAATAAAGAAAAAAGAGGGCTGGGGATGTAGATCAGTGTGCAGGCCCTGGGTTCAATGCCCAGAACTGCAAAAACAACAACAACAAAAAATCCATTTTTGTACCTAACCTCTTCGACATCCCAGCTCAGCAACACAGCACACTACAGAACATCGGCAGTTCATGGTGATCCCAGGGCTGCTCCGGGGCTGTGGTTCACCACCTGCCCAGCATCATGGGAGTGTCAGACCATATTATTATCTCAGGAAAATAGCCAAATCAAAAATTCACAATATGTTTTCTACTTAATGTGTGTTGCTTTGGCACTGTATTAGTCAGTATTCTCTAGAGAAACAGATACAATGGTAGATAGATGAATATTTGAGAGCTTACAATTTGGCTTCCTCGGGCTTCTTACAAGTCAGGCGTGGAAGCGTGCAGAGGGTCCATCTGCAAGATGGAGATCCGGAGGGCCCAGCCGAAGGTCTGGGGGTCCGAAGGATCCAGGCGAAGGTCCTGGAGGCCTGAAGGATCCAGGCGAAGGTCTGGAGGCCTGAAGGATCCAGGCGAAGGTCTGAAGGGTCCAGGCGAAGGTCTAGAGGTCCGAAGTATCCAGGTGAAGGTCTGGAGTTCTGGAGCTCCTCCAAAGGAAGTGAAATTGATCCAAAGAAGCCGGCCAGCCTAGATCCCTCTTCATTTCCCCTTTATACCATCTAGAGAATGGGCCGCCCTACGGTGGATCTTTTATATCCTAGGGTGTAGAATTGCTAAACCAATTTAGTTAAGCTTCTTTTACAAGTTGACACAATCAATCAACCATCACAGACACCATTATAAAATTGAAAAACCATCAGCAGAGTCAACTGACAGTGACAAGTTGGGGACTGTCTGCATTCTCTCTCTCCTGGCCAACCAGTCTTCTTTTTCTCCTCTCAGCCCAGCATTGCTGTTCCAGGTAGCATAACTATCCTCATTTCCCTGCCCATAACTTTGCCTTGAAACCTGCTCTCCTGCTTCCTTTCCACCAAAAGAGATTCCCCCTCTACTGCCTTCGGATGGGCCTTAGATAAGAAAGGTAGAAGGCTGCTATGAAAAATATTTTATCTTTTGCTAGGAAATTGGATTTCCTTCTCCAAGTGCTGGGTAGCCATTGAAAGTTTTAAAGAATGAATGTGAATTGTGTTGAAGACTGGATTCAAGGAGAAAAAGAAAAGAGAGGGAGGCACACTCATAGACCAAGCAATAGTCCTGACAGGTGATGAGAAAATGGGGAGACCAAGAAGCAGATTTGGCAACTAATAAGAAGTTAAATTTGTAAGGATTGAAAACTGATTGAGTGTATTAAATAGGAAAAAAATTAGTCAAAAAAATAGTCGTATTTCCCTAAATTTTATTGACTTTCAATTTATTTAAAAAAGAATTTTATAATAAAATAATTTTGAAAACTGTTGAATGATATTTAAGTTTAAAAGACCTCTCGAGGGCAGGATTTCTAGGAGCATTTACATGACATACATACCAGAAGGTGTTAGAATGAAGAGTGTCTCGAATGTGTTTGACTCTAGACTCTCTGCTCATCCGCACATGCCCAGAGAAGATACACTCACTCCTCCAGAAATGATTGCAAGGAACACATTTGGGAAAGTACTTGCTCAATGTGTCCAATTTTACTTCTGGGAATAATGATCTCAAAATGGCTATAATGGTTGGTAACACAGAGGGAAGTAGAATTATAAGTTTCATTTTGGAATCTGAAGTACCACTAATACGCTAACTCCCAGCATTCAGTAGCAAATTTATAACTCAGAAGGAAGATCAGGGATGGAGACATAGATCTGGGCCTCGTTAGCATGGAATTAATACTTTGAAGACAGTGGAAGGAGAAGATAGAAAACGGGTGACAGTGGTGGTGGGGCTTGAAGAAGCTACAGCTACAAGTAATTTCAAACTTACTGAAAAGCAACAACCCATAAATTCAGGAAGTTCAGGAAGAGATTAAAAACAAAGAAAACCACAGCTGGAGAAATTAGGGTCAAACTAATAAAAAAAACAAAAAGTCTTAAGACAGAGGAAGAAATTTTGTATGAGAGGAACAAACAAAACAGATGTCTAGCATCAGAAATCGTGGCATTGCTTCTTCTGTGAGCTGACAAGGGGACTGGAAGGACACAAGTAACCTTCCAGGGAGAACACTGGGTTGTGACTGCACAGATACACAACGCTGTTGAAATGCAGAACTGTGACCTTTGTATTACACATTATGTAAGTACACACAGTATCAGAGGGAAGAAGAACAGGGTAAAAAGGACGAATAATGTGGGGAAAGGCTGGGGACAAGGGATAGAGTGCTCTTAGAGCACCCTGAGGAGAAGTCAAGGTGAACAAGGAATAAGAGCCAATGCTGCCGGCGCGATGATGCGTAGATCCGCAGGTGGTTCTCCACCTTCCTGGCCATTAGAGTTGTCTGCTCAGGTCACCTGAGCAGGACTTCTAATGGTGCCACTGGGCATCCATATTTCTAATCTCCGAAGAAATTCAACATGTAGCAGGTGTCACAAACTTTTGACCAGGACAGAAGGCATTCCTGACATACCTGATTGTCAGAATCACTTTAGAGCTTTTTAAAACTGGACTTCTAAGGCAGGCCCCATATTGGTTTCCAGCAGCTGCCAAAATAAATGTCCACTCCCAGCCTGTCCCAGGATTATTCAGTCACAGTTTTGGAGGCCAGAAGTCTGAGATCAGCAGGGCTATGGTCCCACTGAAGAGTGTGGTGATCTTGGCCACCACACTGTTCCCTCTGCCTCTGTCACCACGGGGCCTACTGCTCTCCATCTGCCATCTCTTCTCTTCTAGAACACCTGCCCTGACCCACACCTGTAGCCCAGGATGACCCCACTCAGAATTCTTAATTATATCACAAAAATTTCCCAAATGAGATCACATTCACAGGGTCCGTATATTAGAACACAGACATGTCTCTTGGGGACATCCCAGGACTAGGCTGAGGAATCTACAATCTTTATCAGAATGCTCAGTAATACAGATTTTATTGGGAACAACTGGCCAGGAGCTTGCCCCTACCAGGGCCCTGACTGCTTTCACAGCCTCACTGTTCCCTGTTTCTTGCTTTGGTTTGGGTGCTGTAATGAGGCTGTCCTTTGACTGGGGGCAAGAGCTTCGGCAGGGGCCCAGCAAACACACGATGGCATGACTGCCACATCTCAAATACAGCTCAGGACTCTCCCAGAACTCCAAGCAGACAGTATTACCCCGTCCTCAGCTGTGCTGCTCAGGGGTTCACTGCCATCTGTTCACACGACATCTGCAGTAATTTAATAAAACCCACACACAGAAGATAACTCATTTTGGGGAGAACATTTAACCTGTCACAGAGGTCAATTATTTAGTATGCCTGGTGAGAGCAAACAAAGATATTCTTATTGCAACTTACAGCGAGTTCCCTGTGTGCCCGAAGAGAAGAAACAAGAAAGGTGAAGCCAAGGTCACTCTCCCTCCCCTAAGTGATTCTCTGCATGCACCAGGAGAGCCCTGAGAATTGACTGTTGAGAAGTGGACAGAGTAACTAGTACATTGCCAAAACAAACAACAACAAAAGCCTGATGAAAGCGTAAGAATTATTTTTATTAGTGTATGTTTGCAATACACAATGATTACATTCATCGTGAGAAGTTGGTACATGTATACACATTTTCATTCTTGTTTTAAATCCCCTTCTGTTCCCCTCCGTCCCACTTGAAAGAGTGAGAATTTTTAAAAAATGAAACAAAATTCTAGAAGACCAAAAAAAAGTTCATAGAGCTTTATCATTTTTTTCTCCCCCTGAAAACCAGTAAGGTCCTATCTCAAAAAAAGAAAAAAAAATTTAAAGGGCCAAGGATGTAGTCTCGTACTGGGGAAAAAAAAAAGGAAGAAAAGGAAAAGAAAAAAAAATCAACCAAAGGAATTCATCACCACAATTTATCCCGTCACCCACCTGCTAAAGTTAAAATGAGTGTGTTTCCTATTCAAAAATAGAACTCTGGTCTTTGTTCACCTTAATGCTTTCGACAGATGTCCCCGTGAATTCCTTTTGACATCATTGCCAGAGAAAAATCCCAGATGTAATTTTTTTGCTTACCTGAAATGGACTTTGGAAAAATCCTTTGGTTCTTTATGGAAATTAAGACATTATGAAGAAATATTCATAGAACTAACTGTTCATTACGATTCATAGGAGACCAGTCTTCAAATTTAAGCATATTTTGAGAAAGAGGAAGATTGAAATGTTTAATGTGCTTAAAGGGTTTAGCTTAATTAGATTCTGTCTTTTGCTCAAAATACCTACCAAAATGAAAGAGGAAAAAGGAAATAAATCCCTGGCTTTGGAGGATTTTTAATATGCCATTCAAATACCTCGTTTGAGTTATATTGAGCAGAACTACCCAGAGAGGCATTAAAACTACTCTGCAGAGCTTTTTAAAACCTTGTCATAGAGCTTAACGGTGTTTTAAAAGTTACGCTCTGGATTTACCACTGGGAAGGAGAAATGGTTTCTTTCTGCCAAGAAATCTTTCCTCATACACTGTATTCTGTATAACATTTTCTTTTACTATTATTTTATCTTCTTCCACTGCTCTTATTCACTACCAGGATTTTCCTTGTAGAAGTCCTGTTCTGTCCTGCACTGTGACTGTTTTCCCACTGGAGGGAGCATGAGCCCCACAGTCTCTGATTTGAGGCAGAGATAGAGGTCAAGACCCTTCCCATCTTACTTTTTCACGCTGTGCTGGCAGGAGACCATCCTGCGAGTGGGAGGGAGAGAAGTGCCACCTCCTGCAGCTTTCTGTCTGTGCGTAATGGTGGGAATGTTGAAGAAATCACTTATTAGGTAGCCCATATTCCCCCTCTTCATGGAAAGAAGTCTTCTAAGAAATCTCAATAGTACCTTGAAAATTAAGATAATCTTAGACTATGATTTGCAAATTATTAAAGTTATGATAATTGAGTAATCAGGGACCTGGCTTTAGAGCTAGACAGAGCCAATTTCTCTCAACCCCTCTGAGTCTTGCTTTATCTCCAGGTGACATGGAGACTCAGAAGGACGGTGCAGATCAGAGGCAACACGCATATCCACCTGAACCGGAGGGCTGCGACAAACAACCTCAGCGAATGTGCCCTGCAGTCACAGTCCTGCTCTGCTCTGCAGAGCTCCTGCCCATGACAGGCCATGTGTATGACAGGACAGTGGTTCTGTATGACTGTATTGGAGCTGAAAATGTCCTGCCATCTAGTGATGTCTTAGCTGTTGTCACATTAGAATTCATCACATTAGAGTGTAGTACATTACTCACCTGTTTGACCCTGCTGTACTTTTATATGACTGCCAGTCATATAAAAGTACAGCACATACAATTATGGATGGTACAGATAATAAATGACTATCACTGGGCTTTGTATTTACTATATTTTTTATCATTATTTTAGAGTATACTCCTATTCATAAAGTGAAGTTAACTATAAAACAACCTCAGGCGGGTCCTTCAAGAGATGCTCCAGAAGATGTTGTTGTCATAGAGGTGACAGCTGCACACATGTTAGCATCCCTGAAGTCCCCCCAGAGGGACAAGATGAGGAGATGGAAGACAGTGATGTTGACAATCCTGATCCTGTAGACTTTGGTTGATGTGGGTATTATTTGTGCCTTATGCTCCATGAAAAAAGCTTTAAACTTTTTTTAAATTTTAAAATAGACTATACCATGTAGTCTAGCAGTCTAAGTATGTTGTGGGTTCAACCATCTAGGTTTGAAAAAGCACACTCTGATGTACATGCAAATATGTCCTTATTTAATGTCATACTCCTCAGGACACATCCTTGTCCTGACAAGATGCAAGACAGTGTTAGTAGTATCCACTTACTATCCACATTCACTAAGACTAAAAATTTTGGAATTGAATGTCATGTTTTTTTCTGCACAGCAGAAATACGGGACCACAAGAATTTGATTTTATTTTCCAGGGACAGCCTAAAGCATGTAACCTAAGTGTGCAGTGTTAAATAAATGCAAAAGAATAATACAAAAACGATTGAAGAGCTGGGGGTGAGGGGATCTCAACAACAAAACAATATTTAACTTTTTTTTACAAGTGGACCTATAATTTATTCTCTCAAACACCATTTTTAAAAACTATCTTATTTTCTTATTTGCCTTCTATAGCTGTCTTTACTCCTAGTCGGTGAGAGTTATTTGTCTTGGTTTTTAATACTTGAAAAATAGCAAAAAAATCTAAATTAAATTAAAGCTGTAAAAATATAGTAATTTGTGATTTTTACCTTGTTCAACAACTCTGAGCTAACTTTATCATTTATCCAAAGGGAATGTACCCTACAAGGAAATTCTCCCCATAATTCCCTTTCCCACTCAGCCCAATATAGGGTATCCTGCATCTCTCTCATTGCTGTAAATTCTCAAACTGCCACATCATAGATAACACTAGAGATTTTAGCCTAGACAATTACAACTAAAGATGCCTCTAGAGAAGCAGAGTGGTGCATGCCTATAAGCCCAGCACTCTGAGAAGCTGAGGCAAGAGGATTGCAAGTTCAAGCCCAGAATAGGCAATTTAGCTACTTAATGAGACTTTGTCTCAAAAAAAAAAAAAAAAGGACTGGTGATATAGCTCAGTGTCAAGGCTCTGGGCTCAAGCCTCAGTACCACAAAGGAAAGAAAAAAAGCCTCTGATACAGTGGAGGAGCAGGGAATGGACCTGAATGGTGGAAGGAGGGACAGAGCAGTGAAACATCTGAGTTAAACACACTGGATTTCACTATCAGACAGGGCTAGAAGCTATTTGCAAGGGAATGAGCAACCTGACTATCATTTAGGGTGTGACGATGCATAATAGTCTGGTGGAGACACTAATCAACAGCTGACGGCGATACCAAGAAACAGAGACAAGCCTCAACACAAATGCTGTGGTCAGTTAAATATTGTCTTCCAAGATTCAAATTCTTCTGCAGCTGTAGAAAGTGACCTTAACTGGAAACAGGGGCTTTATAGATGTAATTAAGGTAAGGCTAGAGATAAGATCATGCTGGATAAGGGTGGCCCTATATCAACAGCATCCTTATTAAGAAACAAAAAGGCCATGCAGATAAAATAAAGTCCAAGTGAAGATGGAAGCGAAGATTGGAGTGACAGACCCCCAAGCCAAGAAAACCAATCTGAATGCTAGGAACCTACCAGAAGCTAGAAGACACCAAGGAAAGAACCTCCTGAGACCTTCAGGGAGAGTGAGTCCCTTCCTGTGTCTTAGTGTTGGACTTCTGGTCCATAGTTCTCACAGAACTATGAGAGAGCAAATTTGTTGTTTCAAGCCATCCACTTTGTGGTACTTTGTTATAAAAGCTCCAGCAAACTAATACAGAAGCTAAGAAGGGTGAATTCAAGAAAGGAATGGAAAGCAGGAGCCTGTGAAGCAGGAGTCTGTGCTTTATAGGTATTGAGAAGAGAAAGAATGAGAGGAAAGTCCCTAGAGACCTTCAAGGAACTTCTTTCATGAAGCAGAGAGCATTACGGTGAAAGATGGTGGGCCAGGAGTTCACATCAGCTGGTGTAATACCAGATCACTGAGAAGTTAGGCAACTACAAGGAGAAACTGCAATGGACAGAACACAGAGAGGGTTGGGAGAGTTCAGAAATGGAGTTTAAAATAGAAAAGACCTTGTTATATATGAAGGCAACCGAAGACATATATACCTCCTCTAAGACTTGTGGTAGTGGTAAAGATGGTGGTAAAGATGACTTGATCAATAAACAAAAGTTAGTTTACATTTTTCCTCTGTAACGTAAATTCTGTATTTTATAAAATCAAAAATACAGCCCACTGAACGGACACTTGCACCTCAGCCTTTTGAAGGGCTGTGTGTAAGCTCCTGTCATGTCAGGTGAACAGCAGGCTGCGCTCGTGGCTCCTTTTTAAAATTGTGACTGATGGAGGGGCAGGTTACTAGAAGAGATGACGACTCCTTTGACCACAAGTAGGAGACTTGGAACACAGCATTTGTCTAGTATGTTCTGTCTTTAGCAAGTTCACACAATTTGAGATGGACTGTGTTATGACTTGTATCAAGATGCCCCCATGAAAGCCTCATGTGTTCATTCATGGGACTTTTCAGAGCGGTTAGGTCTAGAGTGTGTGAATATGGATTAATGGTGTGTGATATCTAGATTAGTCCTCCAATTGGATTAGCATAGTTCTGGGTGTGGCTAAATGGATTTACTGAAGAGGAAAGTCTTGCCCTGGGTGTGGGTGGCTTTTAGCCTGGATGGAATATGAAAAAACAGAGAAAGAATTCAGGCTTGCTGCTTTCTGCCTGCACTGCTGTGGACTGTTCCTCCTCTGCCATGCCCCTCTACCATGCCACCCTGCCTTAGAACCAGCCAACTATGGACCAAAACTTCTACAAACTGTGAGCTAATGTAAACATTTCCTCCTTTACCCTGTGGGGGTCAGGTATCTCATTCCAGCAAGAAAAAAAGAACTAAGACACCTGCTGATGATGAATAATATTACATATGTCCAAATCACGGGACATTCTATTAAATAACCATCATATAATGTTCAAAAATATCAGGGTCATACCAGTCAAGGAAAAATAAAACTGAGACACTGTTTCAGATTGTAAGTGATTAAAGAGACAAGACAACCAAACATAGTACCTGATTCTGAACTGGGTTGTTTTATGTTAACGGACAATACTGGAACAACAGGCAAAATTTCAGAGAGTCTGAGGACAAGATGGTAGGAAGGAATCAGTGTCAGTGTCCTAATTCTGTTGACTGTGCTAATGTAGATATATTGGTTTGCCAAGGCTGCTCTAACAAAATCACATGGACTGGGTGGCTTAAACCACATAAATTTATTATCTCAGAGTTATGGAGATGAGAAGGCCAAAATCAAGGGATTGGCAGGGTTGGTTCCTTCGAAGGTGTCTCTTTTTGGCTGGTAGACAGCCATCCTCATGTGGTTATTCCTGTGGGTGTCCAAATGTTCTCTTCCTATAAGGCCATCAATCATACAAGATTAGGGTCCCCTTAATGACCTCATTGTACCTTAATTACTATTTAAAGCACAGTCTCTAAATACAGTCATATTCTGAGATACTGGAGGGTGGGACTTCAACCTATGAATTTGGTGGGGTCGAGGAGAGTCACAGTTTATAAAAGGAGAAAAAAAAAGTAGAAGGATATCCTCCCTACGAAATGCACACTAAAGTATGTGGCACTATTGTGACATTTTATCAGCAGCTTATTCCCAAGTGTGCTGAAAAAAGGAGTTCTTGTATTGTATTTGCAACTTTTCTGTAAGGAGATTTTTTTCAAAAAGTTAGTAGAGGAAAATAACCAGTGGAGGCATTTACAATTTTTTATACTGGGTAGGTGAGTTAATCACACTTAGTTAAATGAGGTGGTAGCACTTTGAAATCTCAGCTTTAAATTTACTCAAGTTCTTCCATCTTTTTCCAAGGTAAATGTTTCACTCAGCAAAACATCCTTCTGATGATCTATTGTCAAATATTGGTATGAATTCTTAATATTCTGTTTTTTTTGGTTTTTTGGTGCTGGGGATTGAACTCAGGGCCTTGCACTTGCAAGGCAAGCACTCTAAACACTGAGCTAAATCCCCGGCCCCAAATTCTTAATATTCTGAAAGAAAATTATCCTGGAACTTATAAAATACTTACAGCCTTCTGTCTGTTTGACTTCACCTGAGGAAAATCCTCATCTGCACATGAATGTTCTTTGGCTTTGGGGAACAGAAGACTGATAAATTAGAAGGCAAGAACTGGAGCACAATGCCCCCAAAGAGAGCAGCTACAAGCATCTCACATTCCCTGTGAGAGTAAAAGTTTTCATGTTTTTCAGACAAAGAGCCTGGGCTGATATCACAGTCTTAGTCCAGCTGATTCTGCCCATTACTTCTCTTAATTGCATACATGTCTCCTCTCCGTCCCTCACCCCCAATACCCATCACCAAGGGAAAATGTTTCACTGTATACACTCTCATCCCAAGGGGCCACTGGACAAGAATGTCATATTGTTGTGCCCTCGTTAAACTCCCTCACCTCTGTGAGAAGGCTGGCTTTCATGGAGCTGTACTTGTCTTATCTTAACATGAATACTCCATCCCCACTCCAGTCTTCCTTGCTAACCTCTGTGCCAGGAATTGCCAGCAGTCTGTAGACCACTCTCCTGCTACCCCACACACTTTCTTTAGGTCCATCTGAGCTAATAATGATACTGCTATGTCTATTAAATTTTAATAGACATAGACCATGAAGAGACTCCACTATGGCACCACAAGCTATGCTTGGATGTCGTGGGTTCTCCATCTGGTGATGGCTCTAGAAGCAGACAGGAGGGCTGGGGTGCTTTTCAAACCTGAGTCTGCTATGAGGAAAGTATCCTCTATGTTGGTTTCATTCTTTGTCATATCAACAGACATTGTCTGGGAGCAGACCCACAGTTCACTGAGGAGGTGACTTAGGGGACACCAATGTGGCTGAGGATGTGAAGTAGAGAAGGTAAGAAAGGCAAGGCTTGTCTGCCAAGGCAAGAGGCTGCCACTTCTGGCCCCTGAGACTCAGCTCCGTGGGGTCTCGTGAAGAGGCTGCAGAACGTGTTCATCTCAAGGGCCAGGGTTCCTCCCATAAATTAAAATTTTTATTTCCTCTAAAACCTGCCTCTTATTTCAAAACCTGTCTCCAAAACTATAGTTATACCTTCTGATATTTCAGTAAGTCCCACATTGCTTATTAACCACCGTGCTGTGATTAGCTTTTTGAGTTTCTTCAAGAAGCCCATAGTGTTTGTACTTGCATTTGGGGAATTAAAATCTTAAATCAAAGACGTGAAGATCAAACTGTGGGACACCAGGCACAAGTCCTCAGGAGAGAAGGTTTCTGGGAAGCAGGCCCTGCTCATTTTCCCACATCCCTCCACGTGTGTCTCAACCCACCACGGTGAGAACATCCTCAAGTGTTTTCTGCCTTACATGAATTTAGCGCAGCAAAGGTCTTTCCTCTGATTTCTGGGAAGCCAAAGTAGCAATTTTCATTGCCCCCAATTTTTTACTGAAGGGAAATGGCTTTAAACTTTCACAAGTCCTTAGTAATTATGACCTGTTATATTTCTTTAGAAGAATTTTGGAAATCTTTTTTAGTTTGTCTCATTACTCTTTAGCACATACCTTTAAATAAGTGAGCCTTGATTATTAGAAGAGCAAGAAGAAATCTCTCTTTTGGGGTATAGACAGCTGGCAGACTTGAAAAGGACAATTTGGCTTCGTTTTATTTACTTTTTGTTTACTGTTTCTCTCTGAAGAAACACAGCAGTGCCAGTTAGAGAGAGATTTGCAACTCAGGATTCCTTTCCTCACCAAAGATTTCATTGTAGTTTCTTTCTTTCTTTCTTTCTTTCTTTCTTTCTTTCTTTCTTCCTTTCTTTCTTTTTGAGACAGGATCTTGCATGTAGTTCAGGCTGCTCTTGATCTCACCATGCAGTCCAGACTGCCCTCAAACTTGTGACTGTCCTCCTGCCTCAACCTTCCAAGTGCTAAAATTACAGGTATGCACCACCACACCCAGTTTATTGTAGTTTCTCTTAAAAAGCAAGACCCTGCCAGGCGTGGTGATGCACACCTGTAATCCTAGAACTAGGGAGGCTGAGCCAGGAGGATCACCAAGATTTCAAGGGCAGCCTGGGATACATAGTGAGTTCAAGGACAGCCTAAACTGCATAGTGAGACTCTGTCTCAAAAAACAAACAAAAGAAAACAAGACCCTTTGCTAAATTTAGTTCTGATTTATGTACTGTGGAATAATATAAATAATCATAAAGAGGTGTGTTAAAGAGTACTAACAACATAAAAAAGTGAAAAATTCAGATTTAACATTTTCCTTCACCTGGCATCATCCCAGATGGTCCAGCGCATCTCACCTTTGCCAAATGTTTTAGGAGACTGGAGGTGGGAACTGTAGGTTGTGGCAGAGTCCATTTCAGGACCTTGAAAACCAGGGTGAAGTGTGAGAGGGGAAAACATGTGCCTCTTATGTGGGATATTAAATGCCAGTAACTTGGAATTTTTGAAGTTTGGATGGAGTGCTGAGGGCCACTGTGAAATAATAAAAGGATCATGAGTTCATTCTGGTATTGAGAGATAGACAGACAGGAGGGTACAGGAAATGTTTGGAAACAGCCCTGAGCAAAGTTTGGGCAGGACCATGTTCCCACAGCAGACTGATGTCCAGGTTTTGATGAAATAATTTTTTAATTTCCTAAGACTGCTAGACAGCAAGTGGTATCTCTTTGATTCTATAACAATAATAGACATGTAATGAATATTTAATATGCTAATTTCCCCTTTATTGATCATCTTGTATAGTGTTTTGAAAAACAGGTGATGTCAGGGCCATTAACTTTACAGATGAGGAAATGAAGGTGCAGGATGAGGAAGCAGTCTGTGGAAGTCATGGGACCACAGCTTTATAGTGCAGGGCCTCAAAAAGGCTTCATCATGGAGGCCTGCACCCATCCTTGTCCCTCTCTTCATTGTACTATGTGTATCTACATTTTCAATATTGTTCTTGTTTGTTAGCCCAAATGTTCCACTTCTGCATGTTTATTTTTATAATCTCACCATTGCTATCAGCATGGAATAAACCAAGGTGCTAATAGTACATTCGAGATCCACTCATCTTTGCTGGAGTTTTGTGTAGTTACTTTGCCAGTTGCTTGAGAAAGAACCATTATTGCGTGGGATTTGAAGCTCCGTTACGGAGCACGTCTGCTTGTGTGGTTTGTCTTCCTGCTGAATTGACCTTTGTAAATATCATGAGGTGTCCTAATGTAGCTCTTGTGATGTACTTTGCATTGAAATCTACTTATTGTATTTATCAATTGTAATAAATACATCCACTCTCTTTGTGTCTTTTGTTTTTTTCCTTTTCTTCTCCTTTTTTGCCTCTTTCGGGTTACCTGGATGTGTTAACAAATACACTCAAGGCTGTTAAAATTGAATCATGAAGCTCATGTGCCAGTTCTCTGCAGATGAGAGTCACAATCACCACAACCTTCAAAGCGGAAGCCCAGCCATGTGCAGTGATATCTTTAATGTTGTGCTTTTCTCTAGCACAGCTGTCCCAGCTCTGCACTCTTACGGCTTTTAAAAAATCATCTCTAAGCCTCTCAGACTTCACACTTGTTTTTCTGCTCCCAGAGATGACAGTATCTGTTCTTTCCATGTCACTACCTGCTCTCCCTCTCTCACTCTCCACCTCGCCCCTTTACTTCTTTTCCTCAGTTCCTCATCTTGCTTCACATTGTATAAAACTCGCATTACACACCTTTTAAATTAAATTGAACCCTTGGAATTTTACAAATTGAAAAAGAATTAGAATAAGTGATATGTTCTTTATCTTCAAATTATTTCATTATGAAATTCTTCAGGCATACAAAAAAGGTACAATAAGAAATGCTCAGGTGCCCCATCAAGCCTAAGAAATAAAATTGTGTTTGAGCACTTATCTTCTTGACACGGGTTGTTCAATTTTCTTTCCTCATCATTTCCAAAACTGCTCTGTGTAGCTAAATCCAGTCATCCCATCTGTCCGTGGTGTCCCTGATCTCCTGGTAGGCATAGTAGCTACCTGGACACGGCCTCCTCTCAGCTTTCATGACGCCGTTCTCACCGGCTCCCCTGCAACCTCTCTGCTGCCCTTCGTCATCTCCTCTGCTGGTTCATTCTCTTCTCTGGCCTTTAAATGTTGGGAGCCCTCGTGCCCTCACCCGCAACCCTCCCTCATCTCTGCTGCTACCTGTCCCTTAGTTGATTTCTTTTGACTCTGTGGCCTTTAATAGCATTGATATCTGATTCATATTTATCTTCAGCACAGAGGCTGACTTTAGCAACAGATTAGATGACATCTCTGCTTGACTATCTAATTGGACATCTGCAGTCTTAACGTGCAAAATGAAACACTGACTTTCTATCACTCAAAAATCCTCTCTTCCAGCTCTCGCCACCTTGATGAGCAGCACCGCTCTGGTGGAGTCACAACATTGTCAGAGATCACCACAGGAATGGGAAAACAGTCCAACTCCCGGTCCCTTGCCTGCTGCTCAGTAGGAGGATGATTTATAACAACCAGGGACTTAAAAGTCATTTCTTCTATGACTCTTCAGTTGGGCCTACAGATGCCCAAGAGGTCATGAAAAGCAGAACAATGTTTGACTTTAATTGTGTATCTTTTGATACTGTAAATCTTGGGTAAAATCTCTTCTGAGCTCTGCAGAGAGAGAGATTAATCATTTAGAGACAGAGTCTCTGTCTCAATGTTGGCAAAACAAGGTTGGTTAGCCCTGAACTTACATATTCCCACCTCATTTAAGATTTAAGACACCAGGATGGGGAATTTCCAGGGACAATCAACTAAGCCTGGACGTCTCCAGCCACTGCTGAATCCGTGATTACTTGAAAATGAGATCACCCCTCAGCCAACAGGATTCCAGAGATAATGACACCAGGACTGAAATAAGGGTCAACCAGACTCCCAGCCCACCAGCTCAACCTTAAAAGCTGGCCACCTGACTATTGGGGAGGGCCTGTCTTGAGCCTTGTATCAGAGTGTTCCCCCTTCAGCTACTTACCTGGAGTCCTTTTCTATCTTCCCTCTAACTTTCCAATTAAAGTTTTTTTCCCTGTAAATTTGTGTGTTAGTTTTAATTTCCATTTCTCCTGAAGTAAGGACACACACTAGCCAGCAACACCATTTTTACCCACCAGGTGAAGACTGAACATAAATAAATCAGGTGTACTACATAATAATGCAGTAATTATGGCAACCATTCATATTCTGTTTTGAAATTTTCATTAGAATGAAAATTGAGGAATTGAGGATTTAGCTCAAGTGGTAAAGTGCTTGCCTAGAAAGTGCAAGATGCCAAGTTTGATCCTCAGCACCAAAAAAAAAAAAAAAAAAGGATGAAAATTGAGTTCTGTTAAACTTCACAGGTTTTTTTTTTTTGTCTACTTTTAATAATGTCATGATTTCTAAGATAAAATATTTCCCAGACATCAGAAAATAAAACTTGGGTTCAGAAAATGGAAAAAAATAAAGGTGAGAGAGAAGAAATTGAGGAAAATGTGCTATTGTTACTGGGGTTCCTTTCAGAGGACTGAATCTGGGCCCTGACTATAAGGATTTATTTGCCTGCCTGTGATAAGGAGCAAGAGAAAATCCATAAAAATTTTAAAATGAGTTAATTCTCAATTTTGCCAAATCAGAAGGGCAGCTAGTCCATCTCCCCCATGGAGTACAAAAAGCACTTCAGTGTATAGTATAGAGGGGCTAGAACAAAAGTTAGGAAATGTATGCATGTGAATTTAACCAGACTTCCGTTCACCAGGTGAGACAGGAGATTAGGGTATGGCAAACTGACTGGGAAAGTAAACATGACTTTTCAATTACAAAGTTCCAGGACATAAGTGCAGAACAGTTCCCATAGCCCTGCATGTGGAACCAATCAAAGAGTGCTATCATCAATTCTTCTCGTAAGAACCCAAGCAGCATTTTTGTTCATTTGGTTGATCGGGATTTTTGGTTTGTTTTGTTTTGATTTTGGGGGGCTTTTTGGTTGGTTTTTTTGTTTGTTTGTTTGTTTGTTTTCTTGTAGTGCACACTAGTATTGAGCTCACTATGTAGCCCAGGTTGGCTTGAACTCACAGTGATCTTCCTGTCTCAGCCACCCCAGTGCTGAGATTACAGATGTGTGCCGCCATGTCTGGTTCCAAACAGGTTTTTGATAGGTAGACCTGATGTCAGCCTGAAAAGTGGGAGATACAAATATGGTAGCCATTTGGTTCATGGCAACTGTGCTCTCTCTTTCACAGTGGTCTACTCTTACCTTGTAGAGTATACTTCTCTTCCTACTCTTAGTTGGTCCAAACTCACTCTGGAGGGCATGTTTCTTTGCTTTTCATATCTAATAAATGTAAAACCTCACTACCTTTTGTGCTTGTCTTGATCAATTCTTTGTTCCAGAGAGAAAGAACCTAGAAGCCACCTCTGGATGGAGACTACAGACCTATTGAAAATGGTAACGCAGAGTGCCCAGAAAAACGTTGAAAATTTGGTTCTGTTGAAACCTCCTTAACGCTAAGGCTGGGCTGGAAGTTTACACTCATCATGAGCAAGCTGGAAAAACAGCTTACTCAAGTTTCAGGGCTTAATTTTTAAAGATACTTTTAACCTCTCTTGTTATTGAATGCATTCTTAGAAATAAATGGAATGTCAGAGAGGGGACAGACTTTAGAGTGATGAGTTTTATTAGAACATGATAGCCACCACTCCAAAGAAACATGAGCTCACACTATCTACTTCCTTGTCCACTGTAACTGACAAATTTCACAAATGGTTGGAAAAAAATGGAAACACCAACAATATAGAGCAACTTATTATTTCCCAGTGACTTTGATTTCCAAATTATTTTGAAATAAATATTTTCATGTAGGGGAGGGAAGGTCAAAAATTTGGCTTGTATAAATTACATAGCATGGTTTTATATTTGTGTATTTATTGAGAAAAATAGTATAAATGAATGCATTGCAATGAAGAAGAATGCAATTCTCTCTGGAAGATGCCCTGTGGGCTGGGAGACTGGTGCTGAAACACAGACTTCAGGGCCCACAGAACTGAGCAAGTTAATTAAGACCACTTAGTTGTCATCAGACTTCCAAGTATCTATATGTTGGATGATTCCACTTTTAACAGATCTATATAATAAACTCACAGAAGGAAAAATACATGCCGACACATGGAGATGCCAAAAGACAAAGTGATAGCTGTTCATTAAATGCTTATTACGTATTCACATCAGGCATGGTATTCTGTGCCAAATTCATGTGTAATAAAATTTTCAAAAAAGAGGGAGTACCATTTAAAAAGCTCTTAATTTTTTGGCAGCTTATGATCTCCTACTGTCTTGGTAGATGTGAAAATGACATACAAGCATGAGAATCCAGAGCAAGGATCTTCAAATTGGGTTCAGGTTGGGGCTGGAATATAGCTAGTTAGGTAGAATTAAAGTGCAAAAGGGGCTGGGGATTTAGCTCAGTGGTTGGAGTGCTTGCCTCACAAGCACAAGGCCCTGAATTCAATTCCCAGCACCAAAAGAAAAAAAAAAAAAAAAAGAATTAAAGTGCAAAAGGTACACAATGGAAATATTACCAGACAGGACCCAATGAGCTCTCCAAAGTGGAGAGGGGGATATCTCAACTCACCCCACCTACAGGGCAGGTTTTAGGTTTGCTGGCTTCCATCACAGAAAAAGAATTTTCTGGAGACTTTGGTAAGAAGCAAAACGTATATTAGGCAGAATTTAAACTACATGCTCAAAGTATGGGAGAGAGGTGGGGGCGTGGGGAGGGAGAGAGGAGGAGAGAGGGAGTGCGAGGGAGAGAGAGGGAGGAGGCATGTGGATTCAAGCTGGGTATGTATGTGGGACATTTGAGGGTGGAAATCTGTAGAACTTGTGAATCTGTGGAAAGGGGGACTCAATTTACAGATGAAATGGAACGGTTCTTTCTGCAGGAAAAGGAAGATGGCCCATTCCTAGGTGATAGTCATTACAGGTGATAGAAAATACAGTGGTACCTCAGTTCATGACCTTAGTTTGTTCCACAATTCTAGAAAAGATAGCCAAGTTCAT